>JAFVLL020003410.1:0-13129 GCA_021397915.2 Tor tambroides | reverse complement strand
CGCTCTTGTTCCCGCCGCTGTTCCAAGGTCAGCCCGTGAGGGTGGTCTCGGTTAAAGTCATGAGGCTCACGGTCCCGGTACGAGCGCTCTGCTTCATAAAGCCGTGGCGCTGCTAACCGGTGCAGAGGGTCATTCCGCAGTAGCAGATCCCGAGCTAACGGATCCCTCCGGTGGATATCGAGTCCCCGGTAAGGATCCCTCATGGGATCCCAGTGAAAGGCGGGATAGGGGAACCTCTCTGCCCCTGGGATGGGACTGATACCCATGAAGGGAGCCACCATACGAGTCCTCTCCAAACCACTGATACTGTTTATGGGATGCATACCGGCCATGCCCATGGGTACCGGCATTGAAGATGGAGGGTGGAGAGCAGCAGGAGGAGGAGGAGGAAGAGGAGGAGGTGGTGCTTGGATGGTGCTCGGTGTGGATCTTTGTTCCGGGGATCTTTCTGTGGGACCGTCCTGCTCCTCCTTCCTCTCTTCTTTCACCTTCACCTCACTGTTTTTCTTCTCATAGGTGATATCGGCCTTCTTCTCGAGAACATCTCGAGTCAGCCCGCCGTTCACCCGATCAATGCCGCCTGGCCGGATGTAGGGTGACGCTGTAACCCGATTGGCCGGCTTGTCTTCAGAAACTCGGCCGTCGTGGATGACAAGAGTGTCCTTGTCGCTGTGGTGATTCTCTTTCACCTTGTGCTCATCTGTGTTGGAGTCTTTCCAGTCCGAGTGCTCTCGTTCTCTCTCACGATCTTTGGGCTTGTCCTTGTCCCGAGACTCACTAGAAGGGATGTGGTTCCGGGAGGGCTCAGACGACCGGGTGTGACCCATCAGAGTGAGGGGGTTAACAGGAATCGGGGATGGGTGATTCTGGTGCCTCTTTTCCACAGGTTCCCTAGAGGTGAAACGGATCATTACTATCAGATAAATAATGTTTAATAACATTCAGCTAGTCATTATTGCAAAATAAACTTCTTCAGGGTGATGCAAGACCTTTCCAGTAGTGCTGTCAAAAGACCCGGTACTTCAGTACCAAGTTGGTACTAAAACAATGAAAACGTTATGGTACCAAGTTTTTTTAAGTACCGGTGGTACCGAGTACCCGGTCAACCCGGTTCTTGATGCGCTATCCGAAAGGTGCGTAGACGCGTTCTCTTCATAAAAGCACTGAGACGTGGTGACCTCAAAAGGAGGAAACACATCAAACTAACAAAACACGACACCCAGATCAAATGAAAGAGTTCTAGCAGGCAAGTTTCAATTTAATTTTTAATATTTAGATCTTCTGTTATGAATATTATTCCATATTTTAATTTGAATGTCGGATTGAAATAAACATTGCCGTTAGCATGAAGTTTCTTTATTAACTGTTTAATGCTCCTATAACTTTTATTAGGGTAAAAAAGAAAAAACAGGAGGTATTTACTGGAGGTATGATGGTATTTACTATTTTTACACACCAGAGGCTTTTAAATGAATTGTGAATCTAAAATATGCGTGTTCTAGAATGTACAAATGGTTAACAGTGTTTATGTCATATCAGTCTGTCAGCAAAGCAGTTCTGGGACTTTTTTTTTTTTTTTAGCTAGTTAGTTGTTATTCTTGGCTGGATAACTCTTGCAGGTTTTAAAAGCTTAGTTTTAAAATTAAATATGTACACAGTTTGGATCAAATTAATGTAGTGTCAAATTTTATTTCCTGTATAGACTTTACAATAAGATACCTTTCATCAACATGACTTCATGTTATTATCTAACATCAGCTTACAGTGAGTGAACAATATATTTTTACAACATTAATGTTTTTGAATGTTATTTAAAGCAAACAATCATTCATGTTTGTTCATTGTGCATTAAATAATTTTGAACTTTTGATTTTATGTATTAGTACATTTTGAAATTAACCCTAAGAAGAATAATTGCTATATAACTATTGTTTATTGATAGGTCATGTTATCTAACAAACGGAATCTTATTGGAAAGTGTTTTTAATACTACAGTTTCCATCTATTTGATATACACTTGACTTAAAATATATGTAATCTTATCTAAATTTATTATAAAAGTGGAGGTTTGTTATTTACTGAAAAGTGATATTTTAGCTGCTGTCAATGATCTAATGTTGCATTTGGTCAGACTCAGCCCATTGCTTTACTTAATTATATTTTCCTTTTACAGCTGCAGGCTAAGGAAGATCATGAAACACAGAAGCAAACCCTAAAACAGACAACAGTTTACAGTTGTTTTTCAGCGGCAGCAGAAATATGACAAAAAATTTTTGGGGGAAACTTGTTTTCATACTTTTATTACTTACGGAAAAACTTGAAACACTATTTTAAATAAGTATAAAGAATGGCATTGATTTTTGTACATTTTATTTTTGTTTGACTTTATTAATAAAAATAATGTATTTTTTTAATTAGCATGTTTCTGTGTTTTGCGAATCCAGAAATTTTGGTACTGTGCTCTAATTTCACTGCTCTACTTACACCACTACTTTCTAGGTTTTTTCTGCAATAATGACCTTCCGACTGTACAGTAATAGTACATGATGCCACTAAATATATATATATCACTGACAAATGATATCACGTGACTGCTATGTTAATATCATCCACACAGCTCTACACACCGCTCTTTATCATCCTTGTTGACAGATGAATCCCTCTTGTCAAGGTCACGTTCTCTCTCTCTGTCCCTTTCTCGTTCTCTCTCTCGTTCTCTCTCTCTCTCATGGGAGCTGACCGACGCGCTTCGTTCAGGTTCTCCAGGTTTGAGCCAGGGAGGTGGGGTGGGGAAGGATGGCGGAGTCCGGTGAAGTCTGTTCCATGGCTCGTGGGGTCCACTGAAGTGCTGTTGTGCGCTGGGTACATCTTTGTGGCCAAATACAGAGTTGGATGCTGGGAGATGTAAAAAAAACTACATGGTGAGATTCTATTCATCTTGTTATTTTTTATTTCATGCATGAATACTCTTTGGTGTCAGAATAGTAAATATATATTGTAATAACATTTTAACTTACAATTAGTCTTAGAACTGAAATATATAAATGTACTGTATCTCTAAATGATATAATGTTGACTGAAGGTGAATTTTCTAATACAAATCAGTTGACTAATTGGCACTTACCGAGTGCTGGGTTTCCCAGTCCACCAAAGGCTGCAGTGCTTAATGAGGCCAGACCTCCAAATGATGGTCTGTTGAAGGGCTCTGTCAGTCAAAACAATGAAATAATTTTATGAATCACCAATGAATTACAACTTGCTTCATTGCAGAATGTTATGACTTAAAATACACCCCCCCCCCCTTTATAAACCAGCTTGTAAATGTATATGATATGTATATCCACTGACTTTTAGAGAAGTGTTCAGTAACTCTTAATCCAGAGTTGTCCTTCTCCTAGAGAGCCAATATCCTGTAGAGTTTAGCTCCAATCCTAATTAAACACACCTGAACCAGCTAATCAATGTCTGCAGGATTACTATAAACTTCTGGGCAAGTGTGATGGGTCAAATTGGAGCTAAACTCTGCAGGACATTGGCAGGGGCCTTAGAATACACACATTTCAGTCAAGAATAAGCAGTTGTTGACTGTGCAGTGACACCTAGTGGAAGAGTGTGAACATGCATATGTAAGAGTCTTATCAACTTACCTAAGTGGGGTGCTGGGGTAAGAAAATTGCTAGGATGATGTGGAGGGTGTCCGAATGGTGCAGCTGAGGGATGCGTGGACCCTGAAACCAAGACAGACAGACAGGCAATGATGAAATTTCTTTCAGTCTTATTACTGCAAGTCTAAGGGTCTAGCTTTGACCGGATGGAAGTGGACTGCAAAAGGTATATACTGCTAAGGGAGATATCAATATGAAGCAAGTGTGTTTGTTTGTGTCTGTTTGTGGGTGTTTGTGTTAATTTCGTTAAAAAAAATTGACAAAAACTGTTCGATGATTAACATTTTTCCCCATGGCTAAAACGAGATGACAATTAGGTTAATAAACGATAACTATGACTGTCAACATCAACAATTTCATTGATGATAAAAGACGAGACTAAAATGTATTTAAAAAAAAAAAAGAACTTTACCAAAAACCCCCTTTTATTTTAGTAAAAAAAAAGAAAAAATATTATTGCAGACTGCTGTACACACTTATACTACGCGAGCTTTCATGTGTGCGGTTGCCAGATACCAAGAGTTCTAATCCTCGAATCAGAGCTTCTCTGTTAAAAGGATATATTTTCTGCAGAGTGTTTTGCTTATTTTGTATTGCAATCTGGCAACCATGTGCATGTGCTCTCTCTTCATTGTGCAAGCGCCGCTGACGATGAGCTTATAACAGTGACAAACAAGCTGGAGTTTAGCGATCTAAATGAAAGTGTCACTCAGCCAGTCTGTGTTCTGTCATGAGATCTCAACTATATTGTTTGCGATTGTGGTTGCTGAATAATTGGGAACCCCTGGTCCTAACAGACAAAAATTGCATTAATAATACATGCTTGACAGCAGTGAAAATGCAGTAAATAATACAGTACAAACACCAGGATTAATCTAGAATGTTTCAGAATAGATTGCTTTAATTTAGAATCATTTAGTTTTCGTTACTTCACTTGCTTGCAGAATAGGTGGTGTGTAATGAATATCAAGAAATGGGGACTAGTTACAAATTAAAAAAAATAGGTACAAATGAATCAAATATGACAAGAAAAAGAAAATCACTGAGAAGCTCTGCTCTTGATGTAGTGACAGTGAACTCTCTCATCTACTCACCTGCTGCTGAGAAAAGCGATGCAGGTCGTGCCAAGTCGTGAGGGTGATGGATAGCTCCAAAAAGGGTGGGGCCTGGGGGTCGACATAAGAACTCTGGTTTGAGGCCAAAGTCCAGCTTGTGTGGGTCAACCTGCATTTGCTGCTGGAGAAGGCCAGGCACAAGAGAAAACAAATGTGATACCCCTTTCAAAGTATCTCAAAAATACAAAAAGGCTGTATTGTCTTCTGCAGATCAGAGTTAACAAATAGGAGGAAAAAAGAGAGCCACAAAGAAAATTTCTTTGCACATGTAATGTTGATCCTGATTGGAGGGTGAAGTAAAAGTGAAATCTCACCTTTACTTTCTGTTGGTGGTGGTATATTTGCCAGGCTATATGGACATGCATAGCACACCACTTTCCTGGTTTCTGTGGAGAAAGAAAGACAAGGTAAGATGTTCATGTTCAGACATGAATACATTCATGTTGGTTTCCTTTAATTCCTTTCAAATTTCTAAACACTTCTATCACAGAATATTGCGTACATTTACATTTAGTCATTTTGCAGACACTTTTATCCAAAGCAACTTACAATTGGGAATACATAAAGCGATTCATCTTAAAGAGGCAAACAGACACAGGAAGTGCTCGTAATACCAAGTTTCAGGCATTGTTTCAAATAATTACAAGCTAGAAAGGGAAGGAATAAAGTACATCTGAAAATATTATTTGAAAATTTTATGTAATACTGTTGAACATTTTAATACATACATTTTCCCATGCTTTTCGGCACAGTTGCAAATTAATTAGGGAAAATGTCATTACAAAGTGTTTTCAGTGATAAGCGAGTCATATAGCGTCTCCTATAGACTCTGAGATGAGACCGTCGAGTCCCGCGCACAGCTAATTAAAGAGACTGCGGAGTGGAAGGCAGGTGCTCGGTGTAAGGTGGGATTAAACTGTAATGAGCTTTTACTCTATTTCCTGCAGAGTCCTGTGGGGAAACAAACCGAATAACTGATAAAGCAGTCTTACCCTGAGAACCGGCCGGAACGGATCTGTCAGCTAGAGGAGAGGGAAAAAGAGAGAGCGCGAGTGAGAGAGATTAGGGACACAAAGCTGTCACTCAGGACATTTAATTAGCATCCGAGCATCACTTCATCACTGACCAAATTAAAATGTTAAAATTTCCCTTTCTAATGAAGCATTTCGTGGAGTAATTAGGCCAGAATTCAGGGTATTCCCCTTCCTATCACTGCCTGCATACCAATGTGGACAACAGTATAACGTGACGTTAGTTTGCCCATAGTGTCATTCAGCACTAGTTTGTCTGTTGCAAGTGTGTGTTTGGGGTGCGCACCCGAGGGTCTTTCTGAAGGAGTGTGTGTGGGATGGCTCCAGGCCTGGCTGCCACGTCTAGAGGGTTTGAGGTCTGTAGTACACAAAGACAAAACATGAGCATTTTTTCCAGCCAATCACATGATACCTAAACCATCCAGTATCATCTCTCACATACTCCAGCATTACCGATAGCTAACTGTGGTACATCACCGGACTGTATATCATCTGAAATTGATTCTCTATTTATACTGTACCTATACATAACATTAAAGAAGAAACCGACTGTCTGAGATCTGTTTATATTTAGCTAGATCCGTTCCATGTGTGCAGGAATACATTTGGAACAGCACAGGAGGTTAGTTTTGGGAGTAGTCTCGACATTCCAACATTTAGCGTTTGATATTGTGATACCTTGGGCTGGAACGCTCCCTGCAGAGATCCGAAGGGCCCCGTCGGTGGGATGACGGGCGGAATGCCAGACACCGCTGGGGGGTAAGAGTGGAACAGCTGAGAAAAGAAAAAGGATACAAGATGCAGTTACTCCGTGAGGTTCCTGTTTGATCGTGTCAGCTGTTTACAGTTATACAGAGGTCCCTGTGCAAACGAACATCTATACACTCTCTCACTCACATACACACCATGTGAAAATAACTCACAACAGTTTATGCTTAGTTTTTCTCTGTATGTATGAATGAATAAAAAATGAGACTACAAATCATTTATTCTGCTACAACCTTCATCTGACCTGCAGTTGTTGTGACATTAAACAAAGATTAATGGTGAGATGAATTTACAATATGGGTCACCCTCTAAACCAGCTCTGATAGCAATGACTGTTATTATCACAGCGCACTGCATAATACATGTAATTACAGTGGTGTGTGTGTTCATGGGTGGGAGTCACAAATGAATCACTGCTAAATGGCGACTCTGTAATTGAAGGGCAGAGATCAAATAAATTAAAGTTGCATTAACCTGTTGGACAGGCAGGTAGAATGACATGCATTTTTATCTCTAACAAGATCCCTGCAGTAAGGCATTTCAATAAAAAAATAAAAAAATCCTGCAGCCAATTTGCTTAAAATAATGTTGTAATAAAATTAGTGCTTAATACCTTTATGTAGTAAAACCATTAGGTTTTTATAAAAACATTAAGGCACTTAAAGCCTATTGTAGATGGATTGCTTTTTGCCCCTACTGCTTAAAACACCCATAATGCCAAGCATGATGAAATTAAATTATTGGAGCACAAATTAAAAAACGACAACAACCACTACACTAAGGAAGAAGAAAAAAGCCACCACAGCAAATGCCAAAAACATGACGGACTCACGCTGTGTCTGTAGAAGGGGTCGACTTTAGTGGGATATTTGTCGAACTGTGAAGGAAAGGAGAAACAGAGCTCAGTACACACAGGAGTCCTTCAGGCCTACAAACAATTTACTCCTGACAAATATCTTGTGGAGTCATGAGGCTCAAAACAAATACCAAATACTTTAATGTGCTCTCCAGAAAAGTGTTTGCTTGGCAGTAAAATGGTCTCTGCCCTGATTAATGAATGTTAGCGCAGGAAATAGGCCTGCATTATTTCTGCTGGCCCCGTCCAGGCTGTCGTTTTGCGATTTACAGTGAATTATGACAAGGTTAAAGTGTATTACTCAGCAATTCTGTGAATGGTCAAATAGAAGCTGTTCGGCTCTCTAAAAATAGTCCTATAAATAGCTCATTTAACAGGGTTTGAGTGGTCTAATCTGGATCCAGAGAGAATGTTTCCCACTTGCGAGTAAACAATGTGGCTCTCAAACTAGTTTTATACTCTCATTAGCTAACAGAGCGCCATTCTCAGAGGTCTTTGAGTCTGGAATGGTTCAAAAAGCCGCTTTTAAGCCTCTGTGGGCAATGTGGTTACCGTCGAGCTGTGTGGGAGCGTCTGTATGAAGCCTCAACTCACTAATCAGCTCTGCTGCCTGCCAACCAAAAGCCCTCAGTCAAAACTCCATCAGACCAAAATGATGTCATTAAACTGGGAATGAATAAACTAGTATTAAGTTCTCAAGGCTTGGATGGAACAAAAATGTATCCCCAGTGGCTCTGACTGCCAATTCGAAAATCAGGGCAGAGAACAGAGAGCGGTGAGGCATGCCAGAGAAAAACAGCAGTTTTTCAACAAAGAAAAACCACATTGTGGCGAGAGAGAAACACATGGTTACAATTGAGAACGCGAGCCACTGCCATGGCTTCCAGTGTTTACTGAATCAGCATACTGTACTGCACAAGTTTATAATTCAGCGGTCGCTGCAATACACACGCACATGCACAAATTTAGTCGTTACCTACAGTGTTCCCACAGTTTTTGATTTTTTTTCCCAGTCATCTCTAATGACTCAATGGGGATTTTTACAGATCATGTTGATGAATTTGATTTTTAAAGACTCGCTATTAAATCATCATCTGTGAACCGGCCTGAATAATTCATTAAAAGGATACATTATAAAAATTTCCATGACCGTGGGAACCCTGTATCTTATATACATGCTCTAGCTACATAATCTATTTTATATATTCAGTCATCCATTTAACCACTCAAACATCTCCACCTTTTTTGCAACGCGGAAATAAGCTATCTTCTTTGAATGTGCAAGACTTCCAGTTCATTAGGTAAATAACTTGAAGAATAAAAAGCAGTTAACGCTAAAATTATTTGCGCTATACATTAATGATGAACTAAAATAATATGATCACAAAAATCAGTTTGCAATATCAAGCAGCATAATAGACTTGTACAGGTAAAATATCTAAAAGCAAATGACACCGGAAGCCTTGTACACGTTACCAAAGGCCGCTCCCGCTCTTACGTTGAAAATAAGGTGTACAGTCATCCATCTATCATCACAATCATTATTATTGGATTTTTAGAGTTGTGTTCCACTTATCCTCACATTTCTGGCTGGGGTACGCACCATGGGTGGTGCAGGCGTGGGCATGATGGCGTGGGGGAAAGGGGTGAAGGTGTGCTGGTGTGTGTGTTGGTGTGTGTGCTGGTGCTGATGCTGGTGCTGGTGCTGGTGGAACTCAGTCCGCAGGTATGGAGGGGGACCCAATGATGCCCCGCGATCAGCACTCTGAGATGCCAGGAAACGAGTGTTTAATTCCTGCCGGAGAAGGTCTTGTTCTGGGAGGAGGAAAACAGGAGTGAGAGGAAAATACATGAGAAGTTTTCAAAACACATATTTGAATAATGATAATATCTTTATCTTCTGCATTAAGTTATGCATTAAAGGACACTAGATGAGCGATTGCTACCTGAGTAGGCACTCCCAGCTGGATGTCCAGGGACCGGCAGAGTGTTTGAGGTGAGAGGAGGAGGTGGAGGCAGAGCAGCAGGCGACGCAAACATATTGGTGTGATGAGGAAGAGTGGAGGGTGGCAGGGAGGGGGGGAAAGTGTGCGAAGCCGTGGGGTTTGCTGGCAGGGGCAGGGGGAAGGAGGCTGCTGCCCCAGCGGGGGCAGGTTGGTGATGGTGAAGATGAGGGGCTGGAGAGGGGCCCGGGGGCTTCCCTGGAGTGCTGCTTCGACTGCTGCTGTGAAGAAAGAGAGAATAAATGATTGTAACAATAAAATAAATGATTGCCTGTATAAAAGAGAACTCGCTTTCCAACCTATAATCACAAAACCCCTTTGTTCACGAAATTGCTTTAAGAGTGGAAAGCGTCTGCTATAAACTCAGCAAAAGGGTCCCGTTTCAGAAATCTGGAAAGTGTGGATACAGCGCTGAAGAATGTGTTATTCCTGGAGGGATTTCCCAGCCGTACACACGAAAGTATTTATCAGAGTCATACGCAATCAAACAAAGAGCTCATTTACAGGCTAAGTAATCATTTAAATGCTAATTATATTCATATTAAAAGCTGCGCACATACAGAATAATGCAAAGTATAATTATCATCAGCAGTCCAATGGCAAGACACTGCGCAGGGTGGACTGCACAACAAATTTAAAGGACGGCAGAGAAGGGCGAGAGGAGGGAGGGGAAGATCTGTTTCTCTGCGGGATACTGGGGTGTCTGAGTCAAGCAGAGGAAATGTTATCTACAAGCCGCCGCCAGCTACAAGGCAGCAGCAGCATCGACGTGGGAGGGGAACGAATCAAACCGTCTAATCTCTCAGCTGGGGTTCTCTCTGTGGTGCTGTCAGGCGTGCACACGCTCACACATACAGACAGGGATTTGTGGCTCATGTTTACTGGAGGATTGATACATTTTACATTTTAATACAGAAATCACGCTGTTCAGCTACAGTATTTAAGAGCTGGGGCTCTGAACAGCTGCTCAATCAGTGTGTGTAACACACCTGGAGTGTAACAGACACTTCCTGCTAAGCTGTGCTTTTACATTTAACTCCATTACACCCATTTGCTTCCCACTCACCTCAGGCCGTTGAGGGTAAGGCTGCTGCTGTAGGCCGAAATTGGGCGCGGATGGCACCGTGAGGGTGGTCTGTGCTGCACAGGTTGGGTGGGGTTCTGCTGGGCCGGTAGCGCTGGTGATGGGGGGTGGTGGTAGATGCTTGGAGTTCGAGGTGGCCTTGGGTGAGGTGGAGGCTCAGGAGGGTGCTGAGGCTGAGCTGGGGGTGCCTGAGAGGGCTCTTGGCCCTGGGTTTGAGGCAGGGTGGTAGGGGGTGACAGCGGTCTTAGTGGACGCTCTGGGCAAGGGTGCTGGGTTTGGGCTGGGCTTGGGGGCAAGGGTAACCCCCGGTTGGAGGGGGCCGGCTGGACGTGAAGGGGGGCGGGGAGGGGAGGTTTGGGATGAGAAGCGGGCACCAGAGAGGGGGTGGCCGAGGAGAGTTCACGGGACGTCTCCTGGCTCTTCTCTTGACTGCGCTCTAGGCCTGACACCTTGGGAATGCCCAGGCCTCGCAGCTCCTGGCTGGCATTGGTGGAGAGCGCATCAACGCTAAAATCTGGAACTGAAGAGACAAAAAACAACAAAAAAAAAAAAAAAAAGAGTGTTTCAGAAACCACACATGCAAACATATTATGGAGATACAGGTCTATCTGCTGACTTAACACAAAACAAATTTAAACGCTGGAGACAGCAAGACAAAAAATAAGGGCATGGAAAACTGATTTACTTTACTCTCAAAAGCAGGTCTTTATTGCAGCTTCAGTGTTTTTAAAATAGCAAAATGACTCTGCCAGGTCAAACATGTGTCTTACTCTTAACCAGATTCTGAGACCTAATATACAATCATGATGAAGAATTAGAGCCTAACAAGCCAACATGTAAGTTCATGCGAATGCTTTAATGTTTTTTATTAGGGAAAGGTCTTAAACTGTCTGGCACACCCAAAAGCGGATATTAGCATTTTATTGTACAAATAAATGCACTCTATGATTGAAGAAAAAAAGAGAAAGAGACTGTCAACCAAGGTTCAGTGTACTCTCTGGGACCAAAGGCTCATGGGGGACCACAGTGCATACATAACTCCTTTCTCTGTCTGCCTCAGCGGGAACCAAACCCATCTTTCTTTTCCATCTCTTCACACCTAGCCAGGCCTCTTTATCGCCTGCAGCAAGGGATGCTGATTGAGCCTGAATCCCATGGGCTTTGGGGACCCTGCTGGAACAGAACCCCCGTGGACTGCTGATCCATCTCTCATGGGCCTAGGGGCCTCCCAATGCAGTGGCCCATGGGGCCCAGCTCGGAGCATGAGGTCCCGATGTGCAGCTGAGAGGTAGTGTGTGTGATGCAATCATTAAGAGTCAGTCTGGCCTGCAGCACTCTACCTGATGAAGATCAATAAACTGGGAGTACAAGGCACCCCTGGGGAATGTGTTTGTGTCAAACATCTGCCATGTGACATGGGGGAGGCAAGACACACGTATGCACACTCATATGTATGCATATACATGGACACAAAAGAACAAAGACCGAAAAATATACCCACTGAAGTGAGAGACACAGGCTACCTCATTTGACCTGTGAAAGCTCACAATACCCCCCGGCTCTGGCACTCTAAGCACACTTTAACAAACAAGGGCAGTTCAGCCTCCCAGCTCAGAAGCAAGCCATCCAGTGGGTGCAATAAGTCACCCTTTATCCTGCCTGAATAACTGGATTTAAGGCCGAGAGAGCTAACAGCACTCAAAGAAAAGCCTTTCACACTTGTTTGTGTCAGAATGAGGGCTTTTATAAATGAGTTCCCTTCAGATTATATAGCTCCAGTAGGCCGTCAATGACTGACATGACATGTAAGGACAGACGTGGTCTCTTTACTAGACACACAAAAGCATGGGTGCCCATCTCTCTCGCTCTCTTTCCTGCAGTGTGGCCTTCCTGTAGAGACTTTTGATGGAAAATATCCAAAGCTCTTCTAAAAGGCTGAACCACAGGGAGCTCTGCTGCTCCTCCCTGGAGCGACTCTCTCAATGTACTAACGTGCCTAAAAAAAACAAGACGGAGAGTGAAAACACTGCTTATTCTTCCCGTAATGAAGACTCCAGGGCCGGGCAGGGAGCGGAGAAAAAGTGTGTTTCTCCTCCCTGGGGAGTTAATTTGTCAAGTCTCCTTGATCCCTGGAAACAAATAAATGCAGCTTTCTCTCGCCTCGCCCAAAAAGAGTGAAGAGAGGTGATTTTTATTCCAAATGGCAGCCGAGGAGGAGGATGTTTATTAAGATGGTAGAACAGACCGGGAGGCGGACTTTGCAATGTTCTCATCTGATCACACAATGTTTATGTATGTGTGTGTGTTTTTGAGCAGGATTAAGGTCTACAAGGCTCCTGGAGCAGTGTGCTTGGGTGAGGTCTCGACGGACAGCAAAACACAGCTCATTATCCTGAGGTGAGTCCACTCTGAAAGAACATAACCATATTCGGCTGCTAAAAACCAGAGTCCGGAGCTCTCATAAACAAAAGGGGAAAACAGTATAGAACAGATATTATCCACATTTTTCCAGATAAAATCTCATTTACATACCAAGTCTGCATATTATCCCTGCTATGACTTCTAAGGGTTTTATTATTCTAAAGCTAGCTGAAAGTGAGAGTGATA
>JAFVLL020003409.1:0-13508 GCA_021397915.2 Tor tambroides | reverse complement strand
GGATCTTATCTATGCACAATCAGCTTGTAACACTCCAAAGAGAAAGGAAAACTTGAAATCGCATCATATGACCCCTTTAATTATCTCTGTTGTGAATGCTCTTTTGAATAATAGAACTGAAATGACAACAGATCAAAGCTTCCACAATAGTTGGGAGAAGCTGTGACTAAACTGCAATAAATCAATAAAACAACCTTCATGGCTGCAAATATGCAGCTGCTTATAATGCTTATTAATGGAGATCTCTATCCCCATTTAGAGTCCCCAGATGCCCAAAAAGGGTCAGAAAGGAACCATGGGTTTGTGGGTTTCACTCATTGTTCATGTAGCCATTCTGAGATATCAGCCCTCCACATTTGCTGACATACCTAGCATGCTCCAGGCTACTGACCTAATAAGACCATTGTGCCCTGTGTCCTGGGAATCTGACTTTTGCACATTTTAAAGAATCAGTCATAGCTTGTGGCTTCTCACTTGCCCTCTATTTGGATTCCTTCATGCTAAATAACAGATGTTGCGACAGAGGTACAGACAAAAATGTGGCCCTCAGCTTGCAATTCATGCAAAGACTCCTGTACTACTGGACATAAAGTATTGATTTGAGTTATAATTTCACCTGTATATTATCTTGAGTCCAAAAAATGTACAAAACAACAAGGCCTAGTAAAAAGACAAACACTGCACCTAGTGATGGGTGCTTTCAAACCACTGCTTCATGAAGCTTTGAAATCCTAACTAATCTTTTATTTTGAATAAGTAGCAGAAATAGTAAGAGTAGCATAATATGAAATTTTAAATTCAGCCAATATTACGGTAATGAGCTGCATCAGCATACTACTATTTGTCGTAAATAATATTTGAAATTAGAATTAGTGTGTCCCAAATCATTGCAATCATTCCATTGCATGAATTAATTAGAACCACAAACATGAAAAGTATTTTAAAAACTACAGACATTGTGATGTGAGACTGTGCGATTTATATAAAGGGGTCTGGGTGTTTAATAATCAAAATAATCATGATGACAAAAAAATTCATGCTATCTGCATTATTTTTCATCTATAACAACACTGTGAACTTTCACAATGATACAGTACATTTGGTCATGATTGACAGGGCAGTTTAAACAGTGACACAATGCTACACATTCCAAAGTATGTATAATTTTAGGGCACAGTATGAGTAGGCATACTGGGACACAGCAATGGAGTCATTTTCTCTACATTCTGAGTCACAAGATGATGCTAATTGCATATGAAAAAAGAGTGTCCTTGGGTTCCAAACAGGATAAATCATGGCTGCCATATTGAAGGATTGTTCCAAGCTGAAGTGCTCAAAACTGACCACTTCAAAGGGCCCTTCAGAATGAATGATTTTGAAGGGCATGACTGATGGAAACTTAGATGATGGACATTCTTTGCGCAGGTTTTAAGGGTTAGTTCACCCAAAAATGAAAATTCTGTCATTACTCATCCTCATGTCGTTCCAAACCCATAAAGCCTTTGTTCATCTTCGGAACACAAATTAAAATATTTTTGATGAAACCCGAGTGCTTTCAGACCCTGCACAGTAACGCAACTGACACGTTCAAAGCACAGAAAGGTCTTAATGACATTGTTAATACATATAGTCCATGTGACATCAGCGGTTAAACCGTAATTTTATGAAGCTACGAGAACACTTTTTGTGCGCAAAGAAAACAAAAAAAAGACTTTTGTCAACAATTTCTTCTCTTCTATGTCAGACTTCGACGCGCGTTCACGACAGTACCACGATGCTTGTGTGTGCATTCTTCTGCTTACAAACAAGGCACAGCGCATCTGGGTTCTACATCAAAATGCCGGCTGCTGCGTCAGCAGCAATGCACGTATGCATTATGTTACTCTTGTGAATGTGCGTCGACTGACACAGAAGAGAAGAACTGTTGAATAAAGTCGTTATTATTGTTTTCACCACCGATGTCTCATGGACTATTATATTGATGTTCTTACTGCCTTTCTGGGTCTTGAACGTGTGAGTTGCACTGCTGCCTAAAGCTCTTGGATTTCATCAAAAATATCTTAATTTGTGTTCCGAAGATGAAGTCGTCGTTTGGAATGACATGAGGGGACAATTTTCATTTTGGGGGGAACTATCCGCTTTAATTATGTGACGGTGGACCCTGCTGAACTGGCTTGGAAAGATGATGCAGAAGTGCATTCCAAGGAACATTTTTTGGTCACCTGCACCCTTCATCACTTCAAAGCTCTCACTCTGGAGGGCAAACCCTTCGAAGTGATTAGGGCATCAGGATGAGCACTTCAGAATGGAACACAGTGTGTGATACGAGAGACATGAAAGCAGAGTCGGTTTCGGTTACTCAAATGAGAGGATGGATATACAGCAGCTGATAGATGATGGTGAATTTTGGGAAATATAAGACTGCTCAGTGTCCCAATTGACCAATTAGAATCAAGTATTCCAGAGAGCTGTGTAATACAAACACTAAGAAAAAAATTATCAAAAGGATTATTAATTTTAGAATTTAAAAAGAAAAAAACAACACTTGACATTAAGTGTTCATGTGAAAATCTCTGCCTGTTGACCTCACTAAAATGTAACACTTCACCATGTTGACACACAGTAATTAGACTCAGTGGGTTTTTTCATTCTTGTTAGGTGTCCTCAGGATACACAGTCAGTGATTAGAATCAGAACATGCTGTGTAAAGCTGCTTGATTTACTCACTTGTCCCAACATGCGAGACTGCATAGCAGTTGCCAACATGTTTTTGTACATTGCCAGATGTGTTCTGATATTTTGAGAGTCTGGTCTGGTCTCGAGTGTAAATCACAGATAATGTACCTGCTTTTCCAAAATGTTTTAGCTGTCAGGTTGAGATAAATGCAAGCTACAGTAGTACGTAAGAAAAACTTTATTCAAAATCCCAAAATCCCTAGCTCAAGAAATCCTTCATTTAGTGTGAATACAGGTTAACATACAATATTTGAGTTTGCAAGAGAATTGATACTGTACTACTGCTTATTTTATTTTATAAGAGAAATACCTTGAACGCTAAAAGAAAGTACATTAGCTGTCCAAGTGTCAAGGCTTAGTTTATTGTAGTGTTTCATTGTTTTCATGATTTTGTCTTATAAGTGTTAATTTAAGGAGAAGAATCTGACAGCAACGGTAGGCCATAAAAATGTGAACCCCAGTATGAAAACACATTATATCTTAATAAAGAAAAAATTAAACCAGATTTAGACAGGACACATTCAGAATGTGCTAGGCCAAGCAATGGCATCAGAATAAAGCTAAAGATTTATGACATTCTCATAAATGTTTGATGAATTGAGTTTGTCATTTCTTAAATAACAATACAATTAAACTTGGCCATGGCTTAATGTAGCCTACTTTCAGTGATGTTTTAACATTTCATCATTCTGGCAGAAAGAGACGAAAATCAAAGTTACAACTTGAGTATAGTGATAAAGGATAAAGGATGCTGTTTGTCTGAGGTAAAGCGCAGACAGAGTGTGTCACATCCAAAGTTTACTGATATCGATCTCAGTCTATCTCTAAATTACTGCCAGGCAAAGTTGAATAAACAACTGTGAGAGCTCAGAGAAACAGACCACAGCCTGAATTAGAGTGTACTGTGAAATGACCTCCTCATTTTCATCTATTTTACACCTCATCTATTTCCTCTTGATAATCTAGTGCTGTTGGATAATTATGTTGACAGGCTGGTGAATTAGTAATTTTGTTTTGTGTGTGTTTAAAAGTCATGGCTGACAAAGGACAGTTAGCGTTAGCATGTTAATTTTAATAAACCGAGTTGTTTTTGAGATATTAACAGAATAATCAGGACAGAATAATTAGAAAATGTTAATTACAGACAATATTACTGAGCCCTAAAGTCTTCTGCAGCGACACACATTTTTCGCCAGTAATTTATCGGTTCAATAATTCAAAAGTGACTACAGCAATGAGTAACGAGTAATATTCTTTCATTATGAGAACTCGGCTTTTCCATAAATCTCTCCAAAAGCACCCCTACATGCTACAAATGAACAGACTTTCATCTTTTCAGAAACTGTATTTGTCTCACTGACAAACTGACACAGACAGTTTAAATGTAAATGCAGTGTCATCGAATGTTAGACTGAGTCAGATTTGACAATGAAGGTTCATTATGTAAGCAATAAGGTACGAGAGGCCGTGCTGTATCGTGAATAAATCACGGCTGAAGGGCGTTGTTAGGCACGACGCGAAGCGGAGTGCCTGCAACCCCTTCAGCCGTGATTCTGGCACAGCCAGCCTGTGCTATAGGTTACCACACAATAAAAATATTAGAGCAAAATGTATGTATTGAAATGTTACTTTTTTGACAAGTTCGTTGAAATGAAATATGGAGCTTAAAAAGAGAATAAGAGCTCTTATCCGCTGTCATTTATTTTTTAAACACCATATATGATATTTTCTCACACACATACATTTGCTTATCTCTCAGCATGAGAAAACGCCTGTTTTCCGTCTTAGTTTTAAAACAGACCGATTCGCGGCACAGCAAGTTTGCAAATGTCATTACAGTGTAAACTGAAGGACATAAAGAATCATACCTGACACAGAAAATTAATAAATTCAGTAATATTCCCTACTCACTTCGGAAACTGTAGTCTTTCATACAGACACGCGCCGCACACACGTCAACACATCAGCATGAGAAGCGTTTATTTAGACAGGGGGAAGGGCGGGGTCTCAAAATTAAAGATGAAAGATGCAACATAACGCCAGCAGGGGTCACTCATACTTCATTAAATAAATAGCAAGCTACTACATAATACATTAAACAGTTTTGATGCTGTGATTGTTATGTTGCTAATGGTAATTTATGGCAGAAAAGAAAGCACTACACCGCCCAACATACCCTTAGCAACATAAACAATCAATAGCATCTCAAAACGCATCATGCGTGGCAGTGGCGCGGGCTCCTCAGCCAATTTCAGAGGAATGTGCTGGGTTATTAATTCCATTTCAGTATGTGACCATGCTCTTACACACCGGCATTTATGCCCGGTCTGTTTTTAGAAAAAGAAAAAAAGGCATGATGAGGGTGTAGGGTGTCGGAAGGACAGCATTTAACGAACTTGCTTCAAAAAAGTAACATTTCAATACGGGTTTTAATATTTTTATTGTGTGGTAACCGTTTTATAAAAGCAGGCGCTTCGCGTCGTGCCTAACAACGCCCTTCAGCCGTGATTTATTCACGATACAGCACGGCCTCGAGTACCTTATTGCTTACTTATACATCTATATTATAGTCTAGCAAAGATATGTTAAGTCATTCCCTGATTATTTTAGGCGTACCATGTCTGTAGGTGTGAGGAAAACACTGCAGATTTATATGAAGTCATCCATTTGAGGCCAGCTCTGCTGAACACGTGCAGTTTGAGTGCCACCTTCTGGCCACTCAATGCATTATACAGAATGTACCTTTTTTTCCCCCTTTTTTTTTTATATATAAATATGTTACATATATCCACATTATATAAACATGGTTTTTATTGCCTAATAAAATGCAGTTACCACATGCAGACACATGCATTTTTTTTCTGCTTTCAAGAGAATGAGTCTGATATGCCCGGTGTAGTGGCTGTGCTGTGTGTGCTGTGACAGTTATTGCTCTCTATGACAGTCTGTTGTGCGTCTCTTTGATGTGGCTGCAGTTCCATCTGTGTTCTGCAGTGTGCACATGGTAGGAATATTCAGGAACAGCTGGTTTACAGTGTCCATGCTCTTAGATTTTAAATGGGTATTCTGCTTACAGAGACTTGGTCAACCTGTGTGTATAAGCATGCAAGCTACATTAAGAAGTATTTCTTAATGTAGCGTAGCTTGCATGCTTATACACACACTTTATGACAACTGACATTTTTTGACAGTGATAGCTGATATATGGTAAGAACAATGATTTCAATAAATGAATGTGAACTGAAATCAATATTTCTTCTTTGGGTGTGAATGTGAATTCTGACCCTTGATAATATTTCTTTAATATTTTCTTTATTAATGTATTATTGTTTTTGACATTGTGTGCAACCATAAGTTATCTGAAATCACAATAAAGAGAAATGTTCAATTAATCAGTTTAATTAATATGAGATATACAGTTTAAAGCCATTTATATTTTGATGTCTATATCACATATATTATAAAAAGTGATATAAGGACCAATCAGACAGAACAGAGACCCCAACCTAAGTTTTGAGAGACAAATTCAGAATATTGCAGAATTTTGAAGACATGACGTCACTTACATCTAGCCAGCGTAATTTGGATTAAAGTGTTACTTGTGTTATTTGAATAACTGCTTTGGATGAGAGTTTTATCATTATTTAAATACTATTATTATATATTTTTAAATTGTCTTTGATTTTTATAGTTTACTTTTTTATTTTAGTTTTAGTGATTTGGTTATTTGTTTTGTCAGTTTTTAAAAATCTTTTTTTTTTTTTTTTTTTAAATACATTGCTATAGCTTTGACCTATGTTTATTTCACTTTTAGTTTTAGTAATGTTAGTGCTTCATCTTTACCTTGACAATGTATTATTTTCAATTTTCGTTTAGGTTTTAAGTTTTCATATGTATGATTTATATTTTAGTTTAGCTGTATTTCAATTACCAAAAAACGAATTTAATTGTGTAATTTTAGTTAACGATAACAACACTGCAACACTGTGGGGCGGGGCTATCTGTTTGCAGACCAATGACAGGCAGGGAAACGTCCTTCCCTCGGGAAACCTGTTTGTAAACAGTAGGCCTAATAATTTTGTGGTGGCACCATTAACTCGTCCTCACTGTGTGTCAATAGCGTTTGATACTTTAGTTACATGTAAGCCACAGAGCACGCTATGAACATTGCAAATTAGACCGTATTTAAGTGGCGGGAATACATTTAAGGCTGCTTTACATCTGCAATAACCGCGACGGGAGAAAGATGACAGGTAGCAGAACGAAGCCGGCGCTGAAAGCTTCATCCCACCCATACAGCTAAAATACAGAAAAACCTACTGATATGAAAATCCAAGCTTCTTAAGTCAATCTGTGAAATGTTCTCCAGCAGATGGCAGTGTGCCGCATTGTGATGTGTACCTTATTGAGTTACGTAATACTGCAGTTGCCCCTCATTACTAGTCAATGAGGTGCCCATGCTTGTCTCTTATACTGTAATGTATGGTCACTGAATTAATACAAAGAAAATGAAAAAAAAAAAAAATAGAGGGGAAAAAATATTATAAATATATAAGAAATGAAATTCTGTTGTGCAAATATATCAAGCAATAAGCCATTTGTTAAAAATTGTTAGAAAATGTATAGGCCTATATATGTAGGAGATGCAGAAGTATATAGTAAGCCATATGTATCCAACATAAAATAAAAAACGACACATAATTGATGTTTTTGCTTGCAAATGCACATTTTTATATAAAGTAGATAGAAGAGTTGACCAAAGTCATTGCACAAACTCACATTCATACACACCCATATACTGTAACAGATTGCTTCTTTAAATATATTAGTTACATCTCATTTTTGTTTCATTTTTATCAACAAAGTTCACACAACGTGAAACATAAAGAAAAGAGAAAACCATATTTCAGTCTTTTGTTGCTATACAGTTTTTTTTTCTGTTGAAGAATGTTACATCAACCACAAAAATTGTATAAAACATAATAACACAATTTTGTCTCTTTAATTATCTATGACAAGAACAAAGTTGCTGTAATTAATGGCCTTTCTCCACCCCAATCTCTTATGGTTTGTTATCATCACATCCTGTATCCCGTTCAACCAATGGAGCCATTGTAGCATCAATGCAAGTACAGTCTTTTTGCCCTATGTACAAAACTTAACTACATTCAGCTAACCAATGAGAAAGGTCTTGTTATGGGTAAAATGTGATATCTGCATTAATAGCACCATCAGAATGTTTTATCAGAATGAGACCAGACATAAAATATGGGGGATAAATGTAAATGCAGTATCAGTAAATGATCAGAAATATGTAAATAGCCTTGTGTTTAAATGATCCCATACATCAACTGAAAAAAAAAAAAAACTTACAAAAGACAAATAAATAGGTTTAAAGACTGTGGTCTGTTAGCTTTTGTTTGTCATTGATCTTTAAAACTTCAAATATGCATATTGCTAAACATAGTGCAATCAGGTCACAGATGACCTGCCATCTGAGTTGATTTGATCAGTTTTTGTGTGCTACAGGTAATTCATCTTAGTATCTTATCATTTGCATATTGAAAAGCTGCTGTACTTCTATAGAGGCCTCTTAAGAAAATCTACTCAAACGCCCCTTTGCAAATGTTAATATGATACCTGTGAACTGTTTTAAAGTCCCTCCTTCATCACTGTTCATCACCTTTAACAAAAACTTTGCTTGTCCTCGTGTCACATACTGAAGCATGAATAGTGAGTGAACAATGTATGGAGAGAATGCTGATGAAAATCTCTCATTCACAGGAACGACTGCACTTCGTTCTCAGAATGATTACTGATTACATCACTTCAAAACATCTCATCAGCAACCAATCTACTATTAACACTGGTTTGTAATGTGTGTCAAATTATGGAAGTAAAATCAAATCAACTGTGCTTTCAAATTTGTTAATACTAGATATGTGAGAGTGCATTAAATTGCAGAAAAAAAGACGACTAAAAATGAGTGTTTGGGGCAAAAAGAACATTTATAGTTTTTGTAAGTGACTTAAAACTGTAAAATAACCCTTTTCTGACTTAAATAACAATGGTTATTTATTTTACATGTGACCCTTGCAGTATTATGTTTTTAGAGTTTTTTTTGTACGTGATATAGGGCTTTCATGTATTTAAAATAACTGTAGGGTTTTGTTTTTATGTATGAAAATAGTATTCTGAATCTATTATGGACTGAAAACAATGGCGATTTTCTAACAATACAAGCACGTTTCCCTTTCTTTTTTAACAAAATATCTGTGACATTGTATGTCTCCTACTCAAGTCTTTCTATAATGCCCCTTCTCCTTTGCTCCTTCAAAAATATCCCTTTCCTATTGAGAAGGCTACAAAAACTTAGTGTACTTCTAGCTGACTTTTATAACTTTTATGTTTTTATGGCACATTATTTTTGGAACACCGTCCAAAAGAACGTCATACAAAAATTGTGACCATCAAATCATAAACAAAGATTTTTTAAAAAGTGTGTGGTCTGTCAAAGAAGCATGCATTAACACCCGTATAAGAACATACAGTACTTGCTGCTGAAAATACATAAAATATCTACCTCTCATTTTGTTTGTTTTCACGATGACAATAGGTAGCGCAACTTGGAAAACAAGTCTCCTTCTCAAGGTGAAAATTGGAAGCGGTGCGGTCATTTCTTCATCACAAATTGTGAATCATTTTAGCTCATAAAGCATAATAAATTTCCTTAATATAGAATGGCATTAACAACAACAACTGATGTATGTTTGGACAGACCACCTCAACAAATGGCCTCGAACCTGCAGCAGTTTAAGTCCCAGACCTTCTTTAAAGGCCACTAAGATATGCTAAACAAACATAACATGTTGAAAACGTGATGCCATGCAAGAGCAGCAGTTCATGGTCCTCATATATATCACTTCATCAATTTGTAGGATTTATGTGAATGTAGAAATCGTAGAAGGTCAAACTAGAGTCTTTGGTTTGTATAATTTTGAAAATGTTGCTAACTTGGCTCTCGTTTTCAAACTACTCAGTCTGTTGTGAGCACGGCAAGCTGTAAGAATACAGCACAAGCTGAGCTTTTCAATTCATGCCGTTCAGTCTTTGTTGTGAGTCAAGAAGCATTTTTTTATTGGGAGTCATAAAGACTGCTGCTCATGTTTGTGTGTGGATGGAATCACTTGGAAAGGTCAACATGCTGCACGGTCGGTATATCCTGCAGTTGATTCGTTGACCTCAGGAACGCCGCACGACCAGTCAATGAACGCCTTGTTGGTTGGTAAGGTGTCGTCCTGCATCTTGGTCAGATCTTAAAGGAATAGTTCACTCAAAAATAAAAATTTGCTGAACATTTACTCACCCTCAGACCATCCAAGATGTAGATGAATTTGTTTGTTCATCGAAACCGATTTGGAGAAATTTAGCATTACGTTACTTGCTCACCAATAAATCCTCTGCAGTGAATGGGTGCCGTCAGAGAGTCCATAATGAGTCAAAATCTCACATCAAAATCCACCAGCATCTTTGTTTAGAATGCTTTTGAACAGTTTTCGCTTGTAAATGGTGCTTTGTGCACATTTCTCTCCTGATTTCGCTCCTGATCACTGGAGAAAGCAATAACATGGATAGAGAACTCGTATTTAAGATGAAACCCTTAATGATGAATTTGTTTATTACAAACACACAGCTTTTAACTTCGCAAGACGTTAATTGATGGACTGGAGTCTTGTGGATTACTTGTGGATTATTGTGATGTCTTTATCAGCTGTTTGGACTCATTCTGACGGCACCCATTCACTGCAGAGGATCCATTAGTGAGCAAGTGAAACAAACTCATCTCATCTTGGGTGGCCTGAGGATGAGTAAAAATGTACAAATTTTTATTTGTAGGTCAGCTATTTCTTAGAACGGCCAATCTAGTTGCATTCATTGCTACAAATAAGCTTCAAAACTATGCTCTGAAGCTTTTTAATACTAATGACACTAAAGTGTTTTTATAAAAAAGAAAGAAAACAATGTTTTTTTTTTCTGTGCACAAACTTTTTATGCACATTCTTTTTCTGTTTATGCACAAGCTCCTTACTTATCGATCCAGGCCTATAAGCAGCCGGCTCTCCTCCTCCTTTTGACTTTCGTTTTTCAGGTCAGCGAAAACCTGCGTGAAGTAGTGCGGGTCAGAGTTAAGCTGGAGCATTTTGCTACTCATGCGGTTGATGATCGCCAGACTGCGATTCCAGAAGGCATCCTTATCCGTCTCCACCAGGAAGGGCTTGAGCGGGTATGAAATCTCGTTTCCCATGTAGGAGTAGGACAGGTAGAGGCAAGTGAGCAGCTCGGCCTGTAGCTCGCGCTCACTGGACACCTCGGCCGAAATGACCTCACGGCAGAGCATGTAGAGGAAGACCACGTTAGCCGGGGTGATGAAGCCCTGGTCCTGCCAGCCCTGCAGCAGAAGGGAGCGGTCCACACTGCGTAGCCACAGAACGGGGTCGGCGGGGGAGAGGCGCTTCAGTCGGTAGCAGCGTCGGCACAAGAACTCGCCCAGGCTCCTCAGGAGCTCGCTGGTGGAAGCCTGCACGATCACTCTTTTGGGTGTGCCCGCGTTGGTCGCTTGGCCCACTGATCCGGTGATGGAGGTCCTCTTCGCAGTGGAGGCCACATTGGCGGTGGTTTTGGAGGTGGGAATGGAGCTCACGGCTGGCTCCTGTGTGAAGCCGGAGAGGTTGGCACAGGACTGGGATTTCTTCAGGTTTTGGCTGTTGAGCGTGCCCACACTCTCTTCATCCTGACTGTCCCCAGAGGCCAGCTTCTTAGAACCTTTTCTCTTGGCCGAAGCTGCCACGATGCGCTTCCATGGCAGGACATTGATGAACGACTGACGCTTCAAGCTCTTGTCCTTGGCATTTTTACTGTTCTGCACAGCTGTATAATGTGCCAGAGGGGGTGGTATTTCATCAAACAGGCCTGCCTTTCGGTAGCTCGGGGAGACTGAGAGTACAGTTCCCATGTTGCCTTGATTATTACGGGGTCTTTAAATACAGAATCTGCCCATAAAATAAATAAATATGAATGTTTAGAGACACAATACTGTTCTAAATTAAGCTGTGATTTTGATGAAACCACCATCACCACTTAAACAGAACATACACACACGTTCAAAACGTATGAATTTCTATATATATTGTATAGTATGTCTAGAAAACCAAATGTAAAAATATTACAATTATTTTTTGATACATACACAGGTAGATTTCTCTTTTTTTACTTAACTCTACCGCTGGTATGCGATTCACCAGGAGATTCAGCAGAATATGCGAAAGCATCCATCTTAGCTTCAAAATGGAAGGCGAGAATGTAAACACATTCATTCCCAATTCATATCCATTTGTAAGAAAAATCCCTCTCGGTGCAAATTGGTAATTGTTTGCTGACTTACAAATGATTACATTTAAGCTTTAGCGCGTTTTGGAACTCATAATTTATCGAGCTCTTTAAAATGTTTAGTGGGTCAACACGAGGAAATGAGAACATCACGCTTCAAACAAAACGAGCAGTCATAAATCAAGATAGCATCTTTATAACGACGGGCTCGTGTGCACGGTACAATTGAGTTTTTCACATTTTGTGAACTATTTTAGAGCGAACCCTTCAAAAGCGTTTTTGAAATGAACATCATTTGATTCAAAAACCAGCATAAATAGGTTATATACATAAAATATTGCTTACTTACTAATCAATACGTCTTCCTCGCGGTGATAAATGTAGATGCAGAAGAAGAAGAATAGGTGAATATAGAAATATTCGTCGATTATACCCTTTTTTCCTCAGCGTGTCGCACTGTGGAACGTGCTCGTCGTTGTCCAAGGTTCTGAAAATGGGACGTCAGCGATGAAATAATGCTTCTACGTAAAGCAACTATGCAGGGTTCAGGATTCTCCGGTTGCTAAGGTTACTTCCCAGATGCACATAAACCCTCGATACAGGGCAATTTTGTTGTTTCTCGTTCATCACAGTCAATCTCGGGTCTGTTTCACATCTGCCTGTCTGTGATCTTGTTGAACTGCACAGGCGGAGGAATAACACGCTAGGCTTGAATGTAACTGGAAATGCGTAAAAATAAAGGTCGGTGCCAGACTAATCCTTAAGTGAAGTCGATGAATTGCGTTCATTGACCGCTATTTTTCTCGAGAGGGGGGCATCGGTGCTCTCTCGTGGAGATGCTGAATCTCAGATGGGTGGCTGCTGAGCTTCCTCTGGTTATCTGTCCATGCTTCATGTGTGAGCTGTCCACAGCACCAGCATCTGTTATAGCGCTACCCGAGCTTGAACATGAATAGACTTTTAACTTTAGACGCCCTGTGTTTCTGCATGACGGGCCAGCTGTTGACAGATTACAGTCTTTAATCAAGACCCAGAGAGTGTGGAAAGTCTCACACACAACGCTCGAGACAGATTAAGTTAAATCCTGATGTGCTGTAATTTCGCCGAGGCTTTGTAGACCTCAGTGGCGCAGTGACATGAATGGGCAACCCCATCCCCCTCTGATCTCTCTCTCACACCCATCCACACACTCTCTCCATCTCTCATGCTTATCCAATCATCCTGCTCTCACTTTTTAATAGTAAGCAATAGTTTTCTTAAATGTCGACTCACCCCAGTGCTTTACACCCTCACTGTAAAATTTTTCGTTGTGAATTTACAATAAATAATTGGATAAATTTTGCATGACTTTCACAGTAAGGATTACAGCAATATACTGTGAAACA
>JAFVLL020003408.1:0-26031 GCA_021397915.2 Tor tambroides | reverse complement strand
ACTATTGGAAACTGCAGCCGCCGCTATATCATCCAGTTCGGTAGGTGGCGCTGTCATAAAAAACTAGGGTCCTAGAACTGCGGTCCTAAAACTGCGGTCCTAAAACTGCAGCCATATCATCCAGTTCGGTAGGTGGCGCTGTCATAAAAAACTAGGGTCCTAGAACTGCGGTCCTAAAACTGCGGTCCTAAAACTGCAGCCTCCGGTTGTGCAGGAACATACTATTGGGGAACTGCAGCGATTTGTATGTATAGGTACGTTTTTTCAGTTTTGCAGAAATGTATGAAGAGGCACGTATTTCCAATGAGCCTAGGTTGGATAAGGGAGACCTACAAAATGTGCAGGGCTAGGGGTCCTCCAGGACAGGTTTGAGAACCCCTGGCCTAGACGACTCAAATTTCATGATGTTGCTGATGGCTTTCCAGCAGTAGCCTACCATCTAGTGGTCAACAAGCGAATTATAGGCTAAGTACTTGTAGCACTGCTTGCCGTCCACTTGCCTTAGAGACTGTTATGTCACAAAATGACAACACAACCTATTGGAGGAAGTAAAAAAAAAAAACTTTTGTTTTCTAATGAAACCTGCTGACATGCTCTTCGAGCTGCATATTTCCACTTACTGTTCACTGACCTACTGAAATGGAAGGATTCTTAAGAATTACACTCATCGGTGTCTGTGTGTTTTACATTAACGCCCAAAGTAAGTAAAACTGTTCTATCATAAATACTCCTTGCTCTTCAACAAATCATGTAACCTACTTACATGGAAAAAGGAGTGACAACTTTCTTTTTGGTTTTCTGCCACCTGTTTGTATTTAAAATGTTATCTGAACAGATATTATATGTCTGTTATATCCTATAACGAATGGATATCTCTGCACATGTTAAGGTGCTATAAGTTGTTTTATTTATTTGTTTGTTGCTTTAATGTTTATTCAGCATGACTGGGTATGAGTAGCTGATATAACTTGATATTTTCGTATTACACATAATATGCTTTATACATTTACATTTATCGACATAAGGCTATGTATAATCTTCATTATATATGGGTGTAATTGTAGTTGTAACTGTAGGTATATGTTTTTTTTTAATTATTTACATAAATAGCTATAGTTTCACTTGCATGCACTTGACAAAGCGTTAGTAAGGTCATAAATAATTCTCCAATAATTAACACATTAATAGCTGTAAAAGTATATCTATTTATATATCCTAAATTATCTTGATATAATGGTTTAACAATCATCATCATCTAACCTTTAAACCTCTATTTTAGGTTATCATGAATATGGGCTGATTGAAGCATGTGGTGACCCAGATGAAGTGGATTTCATCGTCCAATTTGATGATGAACAGGTGGCTCACATAGACGTCAAAGAGCAGAAAGAAATCATTACTTTACCTGATTTTGCTGGCCAAATTGAGATTCCATCACTGTATGAGGACGCTAAAAAAGCTGCATCTGTTTGCAGAACCTTCTTTGATATGATTAAAGAGGTGTACATCAATTCATCTGAACCAGTTGGTAAGAGATAAAAACAGGCATAAACAAACAAAAAAAAAGTTTTACTCAAATGTTTAAAATGTCATATTATGATTGGTGGTTTCTGTCTTTTCCAGAACCCCCCTGGAGCTCAGTTTATCCCAAAAGTGATCCACAGCTGAATGTCAAAAACACCCTGATCTGTCATGTGACTGGATTCTTCCCTCCACCTGTCAGAGTCTCGTGGACCAAGAACAATGTGAATGTGACAGATGAATCAAGTCTCAGCAGTTATTACCCCAACAAAGACGGGACATTGAATGCATTTTCTCGACTGAGCTTCATTCCAGAGGAAGGAGACATTTACAGCTGCTCTGTGGAGCACAAAGCCCTTCAACAGCCTCAAACCAGAACATGGGGTGGGTTTGTATTTAACATTCACATCTAATTCCTTTTGAAAACACATGATGAATTTCACAAACATTTGTGTCTGTGTGTGCAGATGTGGAGATAACAGAGCCCAGCACTGGTCCATCATTGTTCTGTGGAGTTGGTCTGACTCTTGGGCTGCTGGGACTCGCCACAGGAGTCTTTTTTATTGCCAAAGGAAACTGATACAATAACACTGACAGCTGCAGATGTTCTTTTTAGTTCTCATGTGAAGTTGCATATGTGCTAAAGCTACAGAACATTTGTTAATTTTGTTAATTTACGTTTTAAAGGACTATATTGTAATACACAGCAGGTGATATGTTACACCTGAAATAATGTGCAGTAGCTGTAAGTCTTCATAAGACATGATATAATATTCTGCTGTTGCATATAATGTAGTGACTTTTAAATTATATATACAGTAGCATTAGATACTCCTCTTATATTGTAATTTTTCAACACTACCTAGTTTAAAAGCAGTTCAAGTAGTAGTACAAGATTAATATTTAGACTTATAGAACTATGGAAAGGGACTTGTGACAAATACAGTGCCTTGCAGAAGTATTCAAACCCCTTAATTTTTTTCACGTTTTATGTTGCAGCTTTATGTTAAACTGCATTAAATTACTTTTTTTTCACATCAATCTACACTCCATACACCATAATGGCAAAGCACAAACAGAACTGTCACAACTTTGTGAATTTATAAAAAATCTGAAATAAGTATGTTGCATAAGTATTCAAACCCTTAACTCAGTACTTAGCTGAAGCACCTTTTTAGCCTCAAGTCTTTTTTTGTTTGATGCGACAAGCTTTCCTCATCAGCATTTGGCAATTATCTGCCATTCTTCACCTCACCTGTTCACCACTCAAGCTCTGTCAGGTTGGATGGGGCAGATGCACATTTTCAGGTTTCTCCAGAAATATTTGATTGGGTTTAAGGCCAGGCTGTGGCTGGGCCACTCAAGGACATTCACAGAGTTGTCTATAAGCCACTCTTGCTGTGTGTTAAGGGTCATTGTCCTGTTAAAAGGTGAACCTTCTGCCCAGTCTGAGGTTCTGAATGCTCTGGACTGGGTTCTCACTAAGGCTATCTCTATATTTTGGTGCATTGAGCTTGTCTTCTACTCTGATGAGTCCCTCAGTCCCTGCCGCGGAAGAACAGCCCCACAGCATGAGGCTGCTACCAGCACACTTTACTTTTTGGATGGTACTCTGCAGGTGATGAGCAGAGCTGGTTTCCTTCAAACATTATGCTTAGAATTGAGGTTCACCAGACCTGAGAATCTTGTTTCTCAGAGTCTGAGGGTCCTTTAGGTGCTTTTTTGCAAATTACAAGTGGGTTTTTGTGTGTCTTCACTGAGGAGAAGATTGAGTCTGGCCACACCAGCATAAAGCCAAGATCAGTGGAGTGTTGCAGTGATGGTTGTCCCTCTGTAGGTTTCTCCCATCTGTATATATGATCATGGAGCTCAACTAGAGTGACCATCAGCTTCTTGGTCACCAGTCTAGACAAGGCCCTTCTCCATCAGCTGCTCAGTTTTGCCAGGAGGCCAGCTCTAGGAAGATTCCTAGTTGTTTCAAACGTCTTCCATTATGCATTATACAAACCTGTTTCTGAACTCTACAGGCAGTTCTTTTGACCTCAGGGCTTGGTTTTTGCTCTGATATGCATTTTCAGCTGTTAGACCTTTTATTAAGATGTGTGTGCCGTTCCAAATCATTGAATTTGACACAGGTTAACTTCACTCAAAGTGTAGTAACATCTACAAGCAATATGAATACTCTTGAGCTAAATTTCAACTGTCCCAGATAAGAGTTTGAATACTTATGCAATGGAATCATTTATGTTTTTTATGTATAATAAATTTGCAAAGATGTTAAAAACCTGTTATTTGCTTTGTCGTTATGGTGTGTGGAGTGTAGATTGTTGTGGGAAAAAAAGTAATTTAAAACGGTTTAACATAAGGCTGCAAAATAAAATGTAAAAAAAAAATGAAGGGGTTTGAATACTTCTGCAAGCCACTATGTAAGATTATATATTTTATTATATTAAAATATTCTATTTTTCTCAAATAAAAGTGCAATTAAAAAATTTAAATGAAACATTTTGTAAGGTTTTTTTTTCACTGTTGATTTTAAAGCAACTGCAACTTGCACTGTAACTGTGCAGTTAAAAAGGCAAAATAAAATACTGTGATGCAGTGTCATAGGATGGAAAAAATTGCTGTTTAAAATGTACATGAAAGCTAATGCTGTAAACAGCAAAAAGACTGAAGCCTTTTTGTCACTGCTTCATCATATAGTGTAAAATCGCAACAGTGTAGATGTTTCTCTGAGTAATCTATAGTCTGTCACCTTATAAGTGACTTTAGGGAATAGTCAAACAAGTAAACAGAAAGTGTTCAGTCACACATAGGTAAAAGAAAATTCGATAATACCATATGCAGAGCATATTCACCTGAATGAATCAATATATATAAAATAAAATAAAATTAGACATATTTTACTATAACCAAACAGCATATTAAAGAAAAATATTGTTTTGGTCTGATACATTGGTGGTTTGTCAGTCCATTTTTATTCACAGAATGTTCTTAAAGAATGAAAATTCACACACCAGGTATTGTTTATAATGCATATAATGTCAAAGGTTTCCAAAAGCAAGTCATCAAACAGCTCCCTAAAAACAAAAGGAATAAGGAATTAGGGCAAGAACAGAAACATTCCACATTTTAGACACTTATATTTCTGAAAATATTTTGGGGTAAGAGGGTGACCTGAAATATCCTGTGTGTCCTCAGTTGGAGAAACCCAAATAACAAAACTTTTGGAGCCAAATGAATGAACAATGAGTTTATAAACATTGGCTATTTGCTAGCAAAAGCCCACAGAACTTTCATTTCCGTTTTTTTTTTTTTTTTTTTTTTAGTTCAGCTCTTGTAAAAATTTCCCAGTGTAAGTAACTTGATCACATGTTGTTTTGTGGGTCAGTGAGAAGCTTGATTTTCCAGTTTGATGAGTTGAGATACCAAACTGGGCTGGCATTAGTTATGACAATTACTGTAACTGCACTCAGGCTCATTCCATCTGTATGCCAGTGAAACAACACTGAATGCACAATGCAGTATGATCGTGTGATACACCTAGCCTTGCTGTTGTCCATTTTGTCTGAAACAGGTAAGATCTGTTTTTAATGATGAAATAGCTCTACACTGAATTTTTGTTTATACTTCAATAAGAAAATCTTTCCTACTAAGATCTTTCCTAATCTCAACCTACTAAAATGAATAAAAGAATCACTAGGCTATACTAAAAATCAACTGAAATTGCAGATATAAATATCTACTTAAATATAACTTTTTTTCAAAGTTCAATAGACTGTATCTGAACATATTACGATTACTGAATGTCTAATGGTTTGTTGTCTACTTTTTTTTGTCTTAGTTCACGGACATTATGGGTTCGTCCTAGTTCTCTGCCGTGTACTTGGCTCTCTACAAAATGTTGAGATTATTTACTCAATCAATTATGACAAAACAGAACTGCTGAGATTCAACAGTACTGAGAATAAAGTTGTTGCTTACACTGAATATGCAATGAAATGGGCAGATGATTTTAATAAAAAACCTGAGTGGTTACACACGGAGGCTGAAAAAGTTATTGCCGACTGCAAGCGCTTTGGGCAGCTATACCTTCCTGAGGTAGAAAAAACAGGTGAGATGCATTTAACACTAAAATATCTTTGAAACAACACAAAATGAACCTCATCATGTCTGCAGTAAAGCCAGACGTCATCATCCGGTCAGTAAGACAAGCCAGTGGTAAAAGTCCAGCCATGTTGATCTGCAGTGCCTATGACTTCTACCCCAAACCAATTAAATTGACATGGATGAGAGATGATAAAGAGGTGACAGCTGATGTGACATCCACTGAGGAGCTGGCTGATGGAGACTGGTACTATCAGATCCACTCCCACCTGGAGCACTTCCCCAAACCTGGAGAGAAGATCTCCTGTGTGGTGGAGCACGCCAGCTCTCATAGACCCATGATCTATCACTGGGGTAAGAACAAATCTGATACCGCAAAATATGACCATAGAAACCAAATTATAGTTTGTACTATCTACAAGTTCCCTTGTTGTTTTCATCTTAACAATAGCAAGAGTCACACAACACTACAAAGACTCTAAAAACAAACATTGATTCCTACAGAAGATATACAGAAGACATACAGAAGATATTGCTTATTAGTTTCAGAAGATTAAATGGGAAACTATTTTCTTTGTTGCATAGACTAAACAATTTAACCAACCACAGAGAAGTCTTGTTAAGGCCAGCATATTATTATTGCTCATTGGTGCTGTTGGACTTATTTTTTAGAATAAGTCCTACCCATTGGGTTGTTGGTTATCAACAGCAATTTTATCTCAAGGAATCTTCTAGACTTGGTGACAAAATTGTGTGGATTGCATAGCAAACCATAGATTATTTTAGCACACTTTTATTTTATTTTGCAGATCCATCTCTTTCAGAGTCTGACAGGAATAAGATCATAACAGGTGTTGCAGGGGTGGTGTTGGGGGTGATTATGGCAGTCGGAGGACTAATCTACTTTAAAAGAAAACACAAAGGTTAGTGTGCAGACACACACTAACACACACAGTTAAAAAAAATCAACAATGCATTATAAATCTCATGTTTTCTAAATTGTTATGTTGTAAAATTCTCATGATCTCATTTTCATGATCTTTCATTTACTACCACTCATCATATCAGCTGGAAGTCAATACACTGGATGCTCTGAACCTCTGCAGACACTCAGCAATGCTGAGGTGCATTAGATGATCATTGAGTAACAGACCGTGTATCAGCATATGAAAGACACAGACACCCTCCATAAGATCTTCAGTAACAATATGTTTACCAAAAAGAACAGTTCAATTGCAAGTTTTATTTATTGAATTTAGTTTGGTTACTATAAATTAACTAGCTGATTAATTTCAGTTTATTAACTGAGTGATTTATCAAAGAGGGAGAAGTTTTCTTCTGTGGTTTGTTTTAATTGCACATATTCCTTTTTGTAAAGGTTAATGAAAATTAATCTACATTTGTATATTGATTCATCATCTATTTATTCAATCTGGAGTGCATGCTCTGTCATAGACATCGCAGTGAAAATAAATCGACATATAATTTATTATTATTGTTGTTGTTTTTGTCGCTGTTGTTGCCTATATTATTTGTTGTCTCTGCTATTGTTTTATTGGTTATACTTTATATCTGTCATATATGTTAGATGTTTTTTTTTTTTGGTTTTATGCTTCCACTCCCACATCTAGATACACACACACACATACCCATACACACATGCACACAGACACATGAATACATATACAGGAGTTATCAAAATTGGCTTGTAAGTTTGGCTGTTAGTGTAAGTTTGTTTGTCCTAGTTATTTTGTATTTTGGCACATATAAATACTGTCACATTCTTTACTAATAAAAAAAAATATGTCTTCAAATTTGATTGTCTAATTGTCTCTACGCAGACATACCTGAGTATGGCAATGAGAAGCAGGAGCAGTGTCTCATACCAGCTTACATACTGAGACATTCCCTTTCGTGGGTACTCGGTGCTGCATCAGGAGCTGAAAAAATGAAGAACAGCATACTAACTCTACCATAGCAAAATATTCCTGCCCATTAAAACTGTGAAAAGACACTTCAGCATAGATTTTTTTTTATTTGTTTGTTTGTTTGAGAGCAACAGACTGAATCAACTCAAAAGGACCTGGGAGCCTGGGGTTAAATCCATATCCAAACTATAACCTCTTATGAATGTGTGAAAAGAAACCCAACCTGCAGCAGAACAGACATCTTATAAAGTATAAAATAAAATATATCTTATAACGCCTTTTTTAAAGCCACACTTGTGGTAGAGTGGGCCCTGGGACTATGTAAAAGTAGATATTAGGAAAATAGATATTAAAAATAGATGTAAAAAAATTGATATTAGGAAGTGCCTCCATAATGAAGTGCCATCCACTGGCACATGTCCAACAGCAATTCCTGCTACATCCGCCCTTAAGTGTCAGAGCAGTGAGCAGAGGAAGCTTTAGCATTTACAATGTTTCAACAACTTCAGCTGACTGGAGTGGGTCAAACCTCAGAGGCCAAACCCACAGTCTTGGGAATTTCCCAAGAAGAGCCTTCCAGGAGAGATATTAGGTCAGAAAGCCATACTCTGGCTGGGCCACAAGCAACATGTACCCTGTCTGACAAAACCTTTCCTAGAACTCACAGGAGCAGCGCTATCGAGGGAACAGCATACAGATCTAACCTTTGTCGTGTCTGTACCATTGCATCCAGCCCAAAGGGTGCTGGCGGTGTGATAAAGAACCATAGGAGAAAGTGAGGCAAACAGGTCCACTTCTATTCTGCCAAACTTCTGCCAGATTAACTCCACCACCTGAGGGCAGAGTCTCCATTCCTGTGCCTCAACAGGATGTCTGCCTCCATATTTAAATGTCTGGGAATATGAATATCTCTCAGCAAGAGCAGTTTGCTGTGGGCCCAAAGTAAGGTATGCTGCACCAACCTGAACGGGGCACGAACGCAGCCCACCACAGTGAGTTATATGACACTTCTGCTGTGTTGTACCAACACGTGGTAGCCCATCAGGTCTGGAGGAAAGTACTTAAACCTTAGAAGTACAGCTGTCATCTCCTGGCAATTTACAGTATGTGCCGAGAGAGATGACTTTCCAGAGTCCTGTGTGGCCTTGTAGAACTGCACTCCAGCATGTAATGGTGCTTTTTCACCTCCTGAAAAACTTTTTCATTCCGCGTCGCCCCATTAAGCTCTCGCTGGATCCGCTTCTCAGCTATCAACGAGAGGAACGTCTGTACTTCCTCAACAGACCACGAAACAGCCAATTTATTGGTTGTTAAAAAAGGTGCGCTAGTTCAAAACAGTTGCGTTTGTTCAAAAAAAAAAAAAAAAAAAAAGTTGCATCCGATCCTTCGCTGGCTGTGCTGATTTAAATCTAGCGGGTGTGTTTCGTGTGGCAAGTTCAGTGACACAGGTAATGACGCTTCTCTCCGGCCAATCAGTGATCAGCAGAGTTTACACGTCACGTTTTGGTAATGGTACGGCTCGCTTGGAACCTCAACCGAGGTGGTACTGAAAACAGTACCAGGTACCGGGTACTGTACCCAGTGGAAACCCACTCAAAAGTGAGCCGTACCGAACCGTACCGTGCTGTACCATGCAGTGGAAAAGCGCCATAAGTGAAGTATATGTCATAATAGTTTTCAGATGGCAGCATGCTACTCAAGTGTGACACCCTGAGTTAGATACTGGCTTGGTTACCACAGAAAAAGGGTACGAAGCCACTTGCACATAACACTTATAACTCACAGAATTGGCTGCATCGGGGATAAAAGCCCCTGAATTTGAGCCACAATTGAATGGCCTCATACGAAGCAGGCCCAACAGGATAACAGGGACATCTGCTGCTATAAGACACCGCAGCCTTTGGAATAGGCTGACATGGACACACAGATTCCCTGGAGTCTCAGTAGAGCCAGGGCTGCATCTAGACACTTCGTGAAGGTGAGAGGAGACAAGGTTAAGCTGAAGGGAAGAACTCAATGAAAGCTTCACCCCTGAAAGCAAGAAAAAATACTGAAGCATTGTCTCAGTAACAGAAAAATGGGCAGTTAAAATGAAAATGTACATATAACGTACATACATTTTTCTCGCTGCTTCATTCATCCTGTAGTGCAACAGCACAAGTATTTTAGCGGTTTCTTTAAGTGATCCATTGGAATAGTCTTTCAAGAACTCCTTGTGTCATATAAGTGAATTTAAGGATTGGCCAAACAAGTGGTTATTAAACAAGTGGTTAAGAAAATATATAGAAAAAGTGGTGGATCACATAGTGGTATAGGAAAATTAGATAATATCAAATACAGAGCATATTCTCCTGAAAGAATAAATATAAAGGTAATACATGAATACATATTTTACTATAATCAAACAGTATATTAAAAATATAGATTGTTTTGGTCAGATATATCAATGGATTTTCAGGTGCTGTGGAGAGTCCATTTTTATTTATATAATAAAATATAGTGAGATTGTGACCTGGAATCTGTGTCCTAACTAAAACTATTATAGTCAAATGAATGAACAATTACCCACAGAATTTTTACTTCAGTTTTTCATTCTTTCTTTCTTTTTTTTTTTTTTTTTTTGCAGCTCAGCTCTTAAGAATAATGTCTCAGTGTAAATTACTTGATCACAAGTTGTTTTGTGTGTCAGTCATAAGCTTGATTTTCCAGTTTGATGAGTTGAAATGCCAAAATGGGCTGGCATTGCCTGGCAATAATACATTTTCTGTAATTGCACTCATTCCATTCTCATTCCATGCTAGTGAAACAACACTGAATGCACAATGCAGTTTTATCTCATGATACACCTGGCCTTGTTGTTGCCTACTTTGCCTGAGATCTATTTTTAATAATGATGAAATGGTTATACACAACATTTTTCTTTATACATGAATAAGAAAATCATTATACTAAAAATGTAATTTTCATTAAAACTGCTTACAAATAATGCCTCTTTACTCTCAAATTAGCTTCATGCTGAATTAAATAGATTGTGTCAGAACATCTTTTATGTTTTTTTAGTTCATGGACATTATGCAATCATCCTGGTTCTCTGCCGTGTACTTGGTTCTCTACAAAATTTTGAATATATCTACTCAGTCTCTTATGACAAAACTGAGTTGCTGAGATTCAACAGTACTGAGAATAAGCTGCTTATTTTTACAGTCCGAAATATGTATCATTATATGAGGACTTTTGGACCCATAGAGTACATGTCAGGGAATGAGCACCCCCTGCTGGCCGGACTAAAACTACCTCCAGCAGCAAACTACTTTTTCACTAAGGGTCTCCCACCAGAGTACTGACCAGTCTCTGGCCTGCTTAGCATTAGTGAGGAATCAGACTCTGACTACTGCATGCAACAGCAAATTTCAGTCTCAGTGCATTAATAAAGCTGCTCTAATAGAGGGGAAGTGCATCCTGATAAGCTCAATACAGCCATCAGAATGCGCTACCACCTTAATAAATGAGGAACCAGACTCTGGCTACTGCATGCCACAGCTGCATTTGGTTGCAGTGCCTTAATAAATAAATCTGCTTTAATAGAGGGGTAGCACATCCTGACAAGGTCAATACACCCATCAGAATGAGCTACCACCTTATTAAATGAGGTCAAATTCATAATTAAGCTGGTGAATACGTGACCAGACAAAAAAGTCAGGAGGCCAGTTTAATGCCTCATCTGAAGGACGCTCCTTTGTACAGGGGCTGATTTAAGGCTTCATCAAAAAGTTGTTCCTTTTTACAGTACGCATCCTTATACTAGGACTTTTGGACCCAAAGAGTACATGTCAGGGAATGAGCACCCCCTGCTGGCTGGACTAAAACTATCTCCAGCAGCAAACTAGTTTTTCACTAAGGGTCTCCCACCAGTGTACTGAGCAGCCTCTGGCCTTTGGTTAGGAACCAGACTCTGACTACTGCGTGCAACAACTGTTTTCAGTCTCAGTGGATCAAAGTACCCCTATTATGGGTTATGAAAGGTTCATATTTTGGTTTTGGGAGTCCTCAACAATAGGTTGACATACATGCAAGGTCAAAAAAACACTTTAATTTTCTTATAATATGCATTTATTTTTACCTCATTTGCTCAACAACTCCCAAAAGATTCGTTCAACAATTTATTTTACTAAACACCTCCTTTGCGTGACGCTAATCTGTGGTGATTGGTCGATTTCATTTAAAGCAATGTTTGTGAGCTTTTAACGCTCCAAAAGTGGCACCTAGTGGCAAAGAATGAATTTGCATTTTCATTCAGACCAACGCGAAAATCCAAGTTTTCCCAGGTCTCCGTGCGCAACAAGTGGGCGGGCAATATGCTAATGTATCATTATATGAGGACTTTTGGACCCATAAAGTACATGTCAGGGAATGAGCACCCCCTGCTGGCTGGACTAAAACTACCTCCAGCAGTAAACTAGTTTTTCACAAAGGATCTCCTACCAGAGTACTGACCTCTGGCCTACTTAGCTTTAGTGAGAAACCAGATTCTGGCTACTGCATGCAACAGCTAACTTTATTTTTCCTCCGAATACTGAAGCCTGATTTGTTAACGTTCATGCAGGTGTGTGCATTGCATTAAAATGGCATACAGCTGCCAAAACAGGCGGGGCCTACTGCCAGGGACGAACTGGGAGTAAAAAAACGGACCTGGATTTTCTCCCAAATAGGCCCACCACAACTACAGACAGCCACTACTATCTCACAACATTACAGCAATCCTATCGCATTTATGACAAATAACATCACAAAACCCATGGTGACCCTGCTGATAAAATAATAGAAAACATAATAGAAATTCTAATGATTTCCACAACAAATTCCATCACAAACATTACAAGCCATCAACTTTTAAACATTAAAACTATTAAATAATGGTTTTCTGTAGTGTGTTTTGGGACATATTTCATTAGGATTTAGTGGTTTTAACAAAAGCCACCAATAGAAGGGGACCAATTACCAGTAGAGACCAACAGGCACCATTACAGTTTCCATTAAGACCAATACAATTTTCACCAGTAAAACCATTACAAATTATGGGATGGTTTCTATTGTTTTTTTGTTTTGTTTTGCTTTGTTTTGTTTTGTTTTCCAGCCGGGGATTGAAATAAATGTATTATTGCATGAACTAAAATACTTGAAATCTACATAAAAATAGCAGAACGTAAAATGTATAATATGGCAATGATAAACATAAACCTAGAATCTTGAAACCTGAAACAACAGAATTCTTCAGTTTGAGACTAATCACCTTATAGGCTACTTCATTTACTCAAATATCTCAATATCTTGTAGAATCGCTGTTGTCTCTTTATGAATGAATGGAATATTCATGTCAGACAATGCAGAGTGATAAATAGCAGTGAACATTCGGACTAGGGGTGTCCTGGGATTTATTAAAATGCTATAGGCTAAATGCTCTATAGTGAGAGAGGTGGGCAAAGGTAACCTGATGTAACTGTTCGTTTTTTTCTTTTTAGCTTCTCCCAACTGCCTTTATCTTCATGTTTTTGCTTGCCATCACGAGCCCACTCTCCTTCGCGTCAATTTCGGTTTCTTATAAGCAAAAATAGATCGCATTAGTGCTCCCTTTTGTCTGCCGTCAATGTCACTTACTTTTCTTTGATGATGAACCAGCCAGGCCGATGGCCATCGGATGGACTTCTCCAGAACGTCCAGATGGCCAGTCCACCCCTGCCTACTGCCTATATAAGTGGGCTGGACATTCAGAAAATGTAGAAAGTAGGCATATATTAATCTTACTTTTTCAGCAAAAAAAAAAAATGCAGTACAACTATTAGTATTAATTGTGAACATTGTCTTGAGATGTTGAAAAAGAATAATAAGTCATATGTTGTTCGTGTAGTTTTTTATCGCATTTTTATCGCAACCCCCTTGGTTGTTATGGGGGGTGGGAGGGGGTGTAGAAAATACACAGAAAATACACAGAAGTCACAGAAATCACATAAAATATCCCTTGATAAAAAAAAAATCTAAGAGAAGTGGGGTGGAGGGTGGATGTGGGTTATAAATCACATCAAGGAGAGCAGATCTCCCTCAGTAAAAATCTCATTCTAGGGCCAGGGGCCCTTAGAGAAGAGCCTTATAGGCTTTCCTGGCCTCTAGGTCCCCTGTACACAGTCCCCTTTCTATTTATTTTGAGATTAAAAATTGTGCAAAAGTTAATATTTGCATGTAAAATGGGTAATATTACATTTAGTTGACTACATCTTTGCATTTTTAACTACATTTTTCTCTTGCAGGGTTTCACAGCTCATTTTATGGTAGAACAAAGGGAGTCCAACCCTGCTCCTGGAGGACCCCCATCCTGCAGCGTTTAGCTTCAACCCTGATCAAACACATCCGAAAAATCTGACAAAAGTCTTCAGGATTACATAAAAAATATACATTTTGTTACATAAATTATATTACATGATTGTTTAGGGATGGCACTAAACCGTGCAGGACATTGGACCTCAAGGGCTGAAATTGCCCACCCCTGAGGATAAAGATGAGATAGTTTAAAAATGTAAAAATACAAAAAACGTCTATGCCTCAATTTTAGGACACTTAGACATGTCATGCATGCAGCATATTTTGAATATTCCATATTTGTTTGCATCAATTAAATCATAGAATTATTGATGATTTGGGCTGTTTTTTATACCCTAAGAAGGCAATGTGTCCTGGGAGATACAACTCATAAAATCCTAAATATATAAACTATTACAAAAATTCTTTTGAATATGTTTTACATAAGTCTAGATGATACAAAAAGTGACATGAAATGATTTTTTGCTGATCATTTTCCACTCTTGCCTGTTTTAGGGTTAATTTACTTAGAAACAGACACATACTGCCCATAGAAAAGGACTTCTTTCATTAATCCATAGATTCATTCTATGAATGAACATCCATATCCCCAGGACATTGTGTGTATTTTTACTGTTTTTGTATATTTTCTTTTGTATTGTATACTGTTTTATGCATGCTGTACGAGAGAACCACTAGTTAATGTAACCTCACCTATACCATCTTTGGTATATGAATTCGTATTTTGGTGTTATATGCAACATATCAGTATTATCTTTAATTTTATCTTATCAGAAAGAATGTTTAATTTTTTTGCATCAAAACCCAATCCAGTAACATATGCAAAATACCATGCTCGAAACCAAAGGGTCGTAAACTTTCCCTCTGAAAGTTTAAGTTACCTTTGGATCACTGAACCCCTGGAGGTGTGGCAGGCAGGCCTCAGCTACAGCCATGTCATCACTTTCCACTCTCCTGACTCTCCCAGCCATCACAAAGTCAAAATAACATCTTTGGAGTTTGTTACTTTTCAGCCCAGAAGAACGTGATCGCAACTCCATCATCATCTAACTATTGAACCATCAAGTCTTTCATCAAAGACTGCATCTGGATGCTCATTCAATGGCATAGGCATTGCAAGCATCATACATCTGATTAACTAACCAGAGGTTTAGAATAAGCTGTGGACCCTTGTTACCAAGGTGCAGATGGTTCTGTGCAGATGGTTAAATGGCTCTTTTTATAGCTTCATTCCCTGTTTCCCTAACAGTTTTATTCATTCACTCTCACTTTCCCCTCACCCATGTATGTGTGATAGTTTGTTTGTTTAGAGTGGTTATGTGTTGTGATTAGTTAAATAGTAAATAGTAGTTAAACAAACTTTTGTGTGCATTCACTGAGTTCTGATTCTGATGCTTGCAGTAATTTTGCTACAGTTACTTCTGACAGCTGATATAAATAATTGTAACTGATTATAAATAATTGTAATCATATATATACATTTCCCTTTGAGCTAATTTACTACATCAACAAAATAATTTCCTGATCGCTTACATTTTGTTCTTCATAACAATAAAACAAAAATGAAGAAGTAAAATTTTCAAAAATAAGGAAAAGCAACTGTATATGTCTGATGTGGCACATGATTGCACATGGTTTTGACACATGATTGCACATAGCACTGTCTTAGGTGTCTACCATTACAGACATTGCAGTTTACTGCGCTGACCATATCTCCAGTCTTCACACCTCTCTGCAGCAGGACTATGGCATGTTCATGCAGGTGATCTGCATTTGGTGTTTTTCTGCTAGAAAGGTCTCTTTACTCTTATTGTAACTGTGACTTTAAAAGTCTCTTAAGGACTGTTTCACAGGTGCATGTACAATAATTGTTTATGGTTTATTGAACAAACATGAAAAATATCGTTTAAACCCTTTACAATAAAGAACTGTAAAGCTTATTTAGATTTTAGGAGACCCTATTTTGGTTGGTCAAGCAACATTCTGTTTCCCTATATAGAAAATCCATTTTTACAGTCTAAGTACACTTGAAATAATGCCAAGTGTTAGCCAGATCTCTGAAGATTCAGTTGGTGTGCCCCATACTCAATCTCAACAGTCCGTTACTAATTTGATGCAGAAATGCAGTAACAAGAATACAACATAATAGAGTTATTTGAGAGTAAGTCAGAATAATATAACATGTTACAATTTGTTAGTCTGATAAAAGTATTATGCCAAAAACATAGTCAATTCAGAGACAATCGATACCAGAAATCAAAGATCCATACCTGACTTCAGAAAGATACAGTATACACGCCACACCATAAGCTCATCTGGCTACAGAATCGCCCTGATCCTTTTGCAGCTTTTCTACCCAGGCCAAGACAAAAGATCCTCCAAGTGGAAGCAGGAACTAACAATTGGAATTTGCATTAATCAAGGCCTAGATGTGGAGAGTTTATACCAGGGGTCTCCAAACTTGGTCCTGCAGGGTCGGTGTCCTGCAGAGTTTCGCTTCAACCCCAATTAAGCACACCTGAACCAGCATTGTACTAGTTACAATGAGACATATTCAATGATACCAGACATCACTATGAATATCACTTGCATTCATGTAGAATATTGTATTTTGCAAATGCCCATTCTGAGTGAACTGGGTGAAGGGAATGAAGTCGGGAAGAAGGAACAAATGTGATGGAAGGATAGGTGAGAAAGAAGCTTTCTCAAATCTTTACTCAGTGGGTTGTGGAAGCAGATGCCTATATGTTAATATAGTGTGTTTATATTGTCCACATGTCAGGCGATCAAAGTATCTGAGGTTCCCTTTCAGCTGGTCACTTCGACATTGTATCGAAGTCCGACACTAGGGGTCACTCTTGGGAGCCCAGGTTTCAGATTATCTGAACAGCTCTTTGTCTGCTTTGGAGGTCAGCAGAAGGGGAATGCTGTCTCCAAGCAAAGGATCTCCCACTGGATTGTGGATACGATTCTTACAGCCTATCAGGCCAGAGGCTTGCCATGCCCACTGGGAGTGAGGGCGCACTCGACCAGGGGCGTTGCATCTTCGTCAGCTTTAGTGAATGGTGCCTCACTAGAAGACATTTGTAGAGCTGCAGGTACACCTAACACATTTGCCAGATTCTACAATCTGCAAATGAAACCAGTCTCATCCAGAGTTTTGAACACTAGTTCTTGAACTCTGGTGGCTAGTAAGGGTGTAGAGCTTGAATATAGTGCCTTTCCCCTCTCTGAGTTCGTAATATGTGCTCATTGAGTCCAGTCAGTTTCTTTTTACGAACCCTGGACCCTTCCATCACTCAAGCACTCTTCATGTAGCTGAGTTTAGCAGAGGAACTCACTGCAAGAGTCCATTGTGGGTGAATATCCCTCAAGTTAACACTCATAATGGATTAGAGCTCCATATATCGTGGCTCCCTTTGGAAGCCCCATATGTGTATTAGTCCACTGCCCTGTTCCTAATAAGGATTCAGTGTTAGTCCCTAGACAGACAATCGATCTATCGCTTGTTTCCATGCTTGGTAGCTTGCCCCTTATGCAGTGCCCACCACAGTAACCTTCCTTGTGTAGTACTTCCCTTCAGTAAGACCATAGGCTGTTACTCCACATATCACCACTCCTTCGGGTAGGGTGTGGTCTCCATAGTGTTCTTTTCCCACTCAGGGGAATGAACACTTCCCCCAACATTAACAACCAGGACTTTTCAACCGTTACTTTTTCTTACTTTCTCAGAATGAAAAAAGGCTCCAGATGAGGTGACCTCTGCCTTATATGGCGGTTCACCCAGATTTTTGAGAGTGAGGTCATAAGTCTTGGGCATTGGAAGGTTACGAGGAGAAGAGGTGCATTTGAGTGTGATACACTGGGCTTGGTAAATCTGCACCCCCATGGACTCATAATGCAGTTCAGCAGCTATGGCATTTAGTATAGGGACCTCTAGTGTCGGACTGAGACACAGTGTCGAAATGACCAACTGAAAAGGAACATCTCAGTTAACCCTCATTCCGTGATGAAGGGAATGGAGACGTTGTGTACCTTATGTCACAACTCTGAACTGCCTCAGGGGGTTGAAATGCTTCTCGACTCTTTAGAACAATAGAGTGACCAAATGCCACACTTGGTTAATTATACCCACATGTCTAGGGTGTGGCCAGCTATGCAAATTTTGCTTGCCAGTTTCATTGGGCTTTTCTAATGATGTCAAAGGTCTCTGGGCTCCCAGGATCGACACCTAGTGAATAGAGACACAACGTCTCTATTCCCTCCATCAGTGAACGAGGGTTACCATACATAACCAAGATGTTTTTCCAGCCTTACACTCATTATATATTTATATCATTTTTTCTAAATTTTCAGTTCCATTATTAAAGTGCCACTATTATGCCATTTTGAATCTTCCCTTTCATGCAGTGTGTAATGTAGCTGTATGTGAATGCAAACGATCTACAAAGCTATAAAGCCAAAAGTGCACGATAAATAGTGTTATTGTCTCCCAAAAGAAATAATTGACTCTGTACAGTCTTTACAGACTTCATTTCGGGACTCACAAAACGCTTGCTCTTGAAAGATGCCAGTACCCAGCTGGCTCAACTCAGTACCCAGCTGGCTCAACTGAATAACAACCTGTAAGTATGATAAATAAAAAATGTTTATATTTTCCATCAAGCATTCAAAATACGGAACTATGGCTATGGGTGTATCGTTTCTGACACGCGCTGTGAGCGGTAGACCAATCACAACAGACCGGATCATCTGACCAATCAGAGCAGATTAGGCTAACGGAAAGGAGAGATTTACCCTTACAGAAAAACCACATGAACTTCACATGCGCAAATCACATGTGAAATATGTGAAACCCATGTGAAACACATATGAAACGCAAATGAAACTTGGTTTTGGAACAATTTCAATTTCATATTTCACATGTGCTCACATGTGATCACACGGGTTTCACACATTTACACCATGAAATTGTTCCAAAACCACGTTTCATGTGCGTTTCATATGTGTTTCACATGGGTTTCACATGTGATTTTAACGTGATTTGCACATGTGAAGTTCATGTGGTTTTTCTGTAAGGGAATCTTAGAACTGCTTTGAACGAAGCATTTGAGAACCATTGGAAAATTAGGTAATATTAAATGCATATTTTGAGAAAACAAAAGCGTTGTTTGACAATGCATTCATGCAAACCGAGACTCTCAAAATACTATTAGAAACCTTAAAAATGGCATAATAGGGGCACTTTAAGATTTTATCAAAACCACATTTTACATTGACTTTTAAATTACAGCATAACTCTGTTATGGCATGAATTTTATCATTTTTAAAAAGTAATATCAATATGTTAATACCAATAAATGGCAAACTGAAATGACAACTGTATGAAAATTATGCATTTCATTGTTTTATATTTAGCAAAATATATAGCATGTGTGCACCCAGTTATTACCTTAATTATATGTTGTCTGCACTATGTTTGTACTTCTGCACTGGAAGCTCCTAACACCAAGACAAATTCCTTGTGTGTGTAAACACATTTGGCAATAAAGCTCTTTCTGATTCTGATTCTGATTCTGAACAGTGATAATCTTCAGATCTGTACAGACTGTGATGTGTAGGCTGATCTGTTTACAATTCATATTTACAATAAATGAATTTATGACTGTTTCTTCAATTACTACAGTATATGTGCACTTTTGAGCCTGTGGACTTTTTTGCATATTTTTAGTAGTTTATTTATTATATTTTACATTTTCAAAAGGAAGAGGAATACCAAACAATGTAAAATGCAGAACCATTTTAGATTGTTTTTAAAACAGGAAGATCATAAATTATATTTGACCTACAGAAGGATTTGCAATGCAAATGTATATGGCATCTGTAACAGTACTAACAACAAATATATCAGTGTTACTGTATCAGTATAATTATATCCAGTTTTTCCCTTTGGCAATGCAAAAGACTCCAGTGGCAAGACCCAGGAGCCCAAGAGCCAGACCAACTCCACAGAACACTGATGGACCAATGCTGGACTGCTTTATCTCTACAACTGCACACACAGACAGAAATATTTTTGAAATTCATTGGGTGTTTTTAATGAGGATTAAATGTGAATAACAAATACAAACCTACCCCATGTTCTGGTTTGAGGTTTCTGCAGGGCTTTGTGCTCCACAGAACAGCTGTAAATGTCTCCTTCCTCTGGAATGAAGCTCAGTCGAGAAAATACATTCAGTGTCCCGTCTTTGTTGGGGTAATATCTTGTGAGAGTTGATTCATCTGTCACATTCACATTGTTCTTGGTCCACGAGACTCTGACAGGTGGAGGAAAGAATCCAGAAACCAGACAAATCAGGGTGTTCCTGACATTTAATTTCACATCGTTCCTGGGGTAAAGTGAAGTCCAAGGGGGTTCTGAAAGAAGTTTTTTTTTTTTTTTTTTTTTTACTTTATTTCAGTTTGATAATAACAACATGAAATATTATTTCCCTGTAATTGTAATGTATATTAAAATGTTTTGAATTGACATAGCCTACATGTAGTTAAATCTTTCATTCAAATGGGCTTTAGATGAAATAAAACTTACCAAGAGATTCGGATGCATTAAGGGAGAGTGTCCTGAAAAATGCTTCTTTGCAAAAAGTTGTTACTTCGATATAATCTATGTTAATAGTATTCAAGGGGTGTGTACTGAAGATTGTGTTTGGTTGTGCAAAGTCAGGTGCTACAAAAAACACTTTTCTCTCATTTAAGTCCATGTATGCACCCACTTCATTATTAAAAGTGAAGAGAATTTCATTAGTACCTGCTGATTCACTGCACGATTCAATCAGGCCATATTCAATATAGTCTAGATTACAGAATTAGAAGATGATTAATTAACAGCTAACAAAAACATGAAATAAAATAAAACCATAAGCTTTAACTTGAACGTATTACAAACATTTATTCATGGAAGATTATCAATACTACTGTGCTGCACCACAAAGTATCCTTTGCTATTAAGACCACATTTTAAAACACATTTTTAAAATCAAAATTGCAGAAAAAGTTTTTCTCAAAGAATTTACTTACTTTGGCTCCCAGTATATAGGAAGAAGGTGATGAAAAACAGTATTCCACAAAATGTTCCAAGCATTGTTTGTTCACAGAAGTGAATCTAACCAAAGAATGGTTGCATCCTTCTACTTAACATTCTAATTCTGTATGGTGCTGTGCTCAGTCATTAGAATAATATTTTGGTTTAAAATGATCTGATTGGCAGATGCTGACATTAAGAGTGTCATTATCATATCCAGGCATGTGTGTTACAGTGCCCAGACCTATAAATGTAAAAGGCAAAAGTATGCGGCACAAATGCAAAAATGCAGTACAGTCCTGCACTGTATCTAGCAATGTTAGTGTCTGCTTTATCTGAAACAGGTAAGGTTAAATATTTTATATAAAATTGCCTCTGTGTTCAAATGAGAATTCATTTGTATAATAAATTTCTCCAGAATTCAGTGTTGCAAAATGTTTGTATTCAATACCTGTTCATTTCTCTCTCTCTCTCTCTCTCTCTCTCTCTCTCGTAGTGCACGGACATTATGGATATGTCCAAATATTGTGTCATGCATCTATCTCTCAACAAAATGTTGAGTTTACTTACTCAGTCAACTACAACAAGTTTGAATATCTGAGATTCAACAGTACTGAGAAAAAGTTTGTTGGTTACACTGAATTTGGAGAGAAATGGGCTGAGGACTATAGTAATAACAAGATTGTACTTGCACAGGGAGATCTTCTTATGCAACACTGCAGTCTGTTTAGAGAGTTAATTGTCCCTTTTGCAGACCTAACAGGTAAAATAGGTCTACTTGTTCTTAATTTTTCTTTATATTTTCTATTTGTAAATTCTTAATATTAAATACATTAGATATTAATTTATGGCAGTGGCTATTTGCACAAAGTGATTAACAAAAAGTCATATCTAATTATTTTATTTCCACTTCTAAAGTAAAACCAGAAGTCATTATTCGGTCAGATAAGGAAGCTAAAGAGAATGAGAAAGCTGTTCTGGTGTGCAGTGCCTATGACTTCTACCCCAAACCAATTAAACTGACCTGGATGAGAGATGATAAAGAGGTGACAGCTGATGTGACGTCCACTGAGGAGCTGTCTAATGGAGACTGGTACTATCAGATCCACTCCCACCTGGAATACTTCCCCAAACCTGGAGAGAAGATCTCCTGTGTGGTGGAGCACGCCAGCTCCCATAGACCCATGATCTATCATTGGGGTAAGAAGTGAGTTATGAGGAAATTAAAGCATTTAAAACCAGTTGCCTCAGTGGGCATAATTTATTATAAAAAATAATCATAAAAATATTTTTTGTTAATTACAGATCCTTCTATGCCTGAGTCTGAAAGGTCTAAGATTATTCTTGGAGCTGTGGGGCTGTTGATGGGGGTTTTTATAGCAGCCGGAGGACTGGTTTACTATAAGAGAAAACACACAGGTTGGTATTCATATTCAGTGTTAGTGGTAAATCATTACAAGTAATGCAAGTTACGCAATCAGACTGCTTTTTCAAGTTACTAGTATAAGTAAATCAGTACTGTTAAATTTACAACTAAATATCTGAGGTACTTTTTCAAGTAATGCAAGTTGCCTTGTTTTCCCATTTATTCACTGACACATCTGTGCCCGTGTTTAGAGAACTTGGGAGTGAGGTACAGAGGAAGGGGCCCTTTTTTCAGGAATCTTATTAATTTCACTCTTTGTGTGAAAGGGCCACAGTTGCCAAATATAGCATATGACAAACCCAGCTCAGGCAACAAAAAGTAATACAAAAGTACTGTAACGCATAATGCTCCATAAAAAACTAAGTTACGTGATATTGCAATGCATTACTTTTAAAAGTAACTTTCCCCAACACTGTTCATATTGTATGGTAAAGAATGAAGACAGATTCTGTGGGCTGGTGGTGTGATTAAAAAAAAAATCCATGTCATTAATATTATCTGAGATTTTGGAAATATTGTTGTTTTGTTGCTGTCTACAGGTTTTTACAGACTTCCAGCCTGTTTACTTCCTCTTCAAACAATGAACGGCACTGAAGAGCAGTAGGTCGTAATATCTGAGTCTGCAACATCCTTCCACAAAATCTGAAAGAACCGTGGCTTGAGTACGAGGGCTGTGTGACAATATTCAGACATCAGTCCCCTATGCAGTATTTCTCAACTCCTGCAAAATATGTCTAATAATGCTTGAATAATAGGGTGATCTGTTTACACTTCATATTTATATTAAATGAATTTATGAGTGTTTCTTCAATTACTATATGTGCACTTTTGAGACTGTGGACTTTTAAAAAATAAATTCTCTTGTAACTTTTTCATATTTTTACTAGTTATATATTTTACATTTTCAAAAGGAAGAGGCATACCAGTCAATGTACAATGCAGAACCATGTTAGATTATTGTTTTGAAACAGGAAGAAATTAATGTATATTTGCAATGTAAATGTATAGTAACTGTTATAGAACTAACAACAAATATGTTAATGTTACTGTATCTGTATAATTATATTCCGTTCCTTCCTTTGGCAATGAAAAACACTCCAGACCAGACCCAGCAGCTCAAGAGTCAGACCAACTCCACAGAACACAAATGGACCAATCCTGAGCTGCTTCATCTCTACATCTGCACACACAGATTTGTGAAATTCATCATGTGTTTTTAAAGGGAATTAGCTGTGAATAACAAATACAAACCCAGCCCAATTTCAATATTCTGTGACTGTTTTGAAACCTTGTCTATATTATTATAAATGATGAGCAAATTATATTCAAGTCTTGTCTTCTTGGTTTTGAAGATTGCCCTCTAGTGGTCAATTTAGGGTCTTGGATTTTGTCAATACAAATTTGTTTGAAAATGTATTTATTCGTTTCACAGCTATAACTAGCAAGGGCTTTCTGCCAGTGCTAAGTACACTTTTTTCCCCCCACCATTTATTTTGCTCATCAGTCTGTTTTCATCAGTTTTGATAGATATTCCACAAATTAACCACCAGAGGTAATTGTGTGTCACCCATATTTTGACTGTGTCTTACACATTAGTTAGTCTGCTAGTAGGCCTGCTAGTTGTGAAACATGGCTGTGTTTCCCAAATGTGTACTAAGCCTATGTAGATTTCTAACCGGTCTACACTTTGAGAAAGCTACTGTTTTGCATTCCATTTTAGTACTTTCTCCTTATCTTGTTATAATCATTCAGGATCTTTACATGTGGATTATAACTGGTTGTATCAGCCTAGCTGTATGCAGTTCCAGTATGTCTATAAAAAAGTCAGTTGTTTGTATGGCATATGCTTATCGTAAGTTTGCCTTTATCCCCTTCTGTCCATCAAAAGTTTTCTCTCTATATACAGGGGTTTACAACATGGTGTTTAAAAAATCATTCTACATATTTCTAAGTTTAAAGATAAATATTGGCAATCTTTGCTTTACAATTTAGCTTTGCGTTTGCTCAGTTGTCTCTTGCAATAGTAAAACAATGGTAAACATGGTAACTTAGACAGCTGGTTATCCTCTGTATAAGGCAGATCTTCTTATTAGCAGTATTCTTACAGGAAACCATGTGGTGTAAAAATGCAGACCCCTGCCATTTGTGTGTGGATGTGGGAGACTTTATGTACAACTTAGCATGACAGGAATAAGCTCATAACAGATGCTGCAGGGGTGGTGTTGGGGTTGATTATGACAGCAGGAGGACTGATCTATTGTAAATGAAAACACACAGGTCAGTGTGTGGACACATTCACACATTTTCAAAAAAGACAATACAATATATATAGAGCATAAAGAATATTTTCAATCTTAATTTTTATGTGATAAAATCTTCTTATGTTCATGTTTCTTCATTTACAAGCACACATCATATCAGCTGGAAATCAATACATTACATTCTCTGAACCTTTGCAGACACTCAGCAACACTGAAGAGCAGTACACAAACATTAAGTAACAGCCTGAAAGATGCCGAAACCTTCCATGAGATATTCGGAGACAAAATGTTTACCACACAGAACCAGTTCAACTGCAATGCCGGTATAAGCAAATGCTCAGTTTTAGATGGATTTAGGTACAACATTTTTTTTTTTTTTTTTTAGGCACAGCATTTGACACCATATATATTCTTCTCAAACATCTTGTGGTACTGTACTATAGTGATTTGCTTCTTACTTTGCGAATAGGACTTTTACTGAAAATTTCTGAATGTTTTCTTTATCATCTGCTCCATTATTATGTGGTATGCCCCAGGGATCTAATTTGGGACCATTATTGTTTTTTTCTTTTACATGCTTCCTTTGGGGTACATTTTTCAGAAATATAATATTGCTATTATCACTGTTATGCTGACAGTTCACGGTTTTACATTCCAGTAAGGCTTAGCCCTATTCTTTCCATTGATGTCCAATTTGATGTTGAATAAAACAATTTTAGTTTTGATTTTAAGTTGTCTTGCCTCTTTATCCCCTGTTCTAGTGTGTGTTTATGATCCACAGTAGGTTTTGCAAAGCAAATTAACATGTGATCTGTATGTGACGACAGAACTAACAACAAATACGGCATTGTTAGTATGTCAGTATATAATTATATCCATTTTTTTCCTTTGGCAATGAAAAAGACTCCAGTGGCTAGACCCAGCAGACCAAGAGCCAGGCCAACTCCACAGAACACAATGCTGAGCTCATTTATTTCCACATCTGCACACACAGACACAAATCTTTGTAAATTTCATCATGTGTTTTTAAAGGGGATTAAATCTGGATAATAAATACAAGGTTGAGGTTGTTGAAGGGCTTTGTGCTCCACAGTACAGCTGTAAATGTCTCCTTCCTCTGGTATGAAGCTCAGTCAAGGAAACGCATTCAGTGTCCCGTCTTTGTTGGGGTAATATCTGCTGAGAGTTGATTCATCTGTCACATTCACATTGTTCTTGGTCCACGAGACTCTGACAGGTGGAGGAAAGAATAATAATAATAATAATAATTCATTACATTTATATAGCGCTTTTCAAGGCACTCAAAGCGCTTTACATACAAGGGGGGGATCTCCT
>JAFVLL020003406.1:0-10179 GCA_021397915.2 Tor tambroides | reverse complement strand
GTCTAAAATTCTGTCTATTATTTTATAATTGAAAAACTATGCAGGAGTATGTATAATGACTAAAATAGTTTGTATAATTCTGCAATACATTTGGTTATTTTTCCTGAAACAGGGGGGGTGGGAGACTAGAAATATTCTCAGAAAAATTATTGCAGGAATCTCATTTTTCATGGTATCTTCTTCAAATTGAAATATAAACTCATGAGACATATGTCTTTCAACCCATTACTTTTTTGGATTGTTCCAGAACTTATTTCATGTATTTGTATATGAAATAAAAAAACATTCAGTGTGGTAAAACATTTTTCAAGGCACTTCAGTGTCTATAACTTTTTATCTTTTTGAGCATTATCAACTCTGGATGATGGATAGTAAAGCCTAGAGTGTCTTCTTTCCAAAGATACCTAAATTGTGTGTATAACACATTATTGTCAGGAACTATTACCATTTTATTTTAGGTAGGTCATTTTCACCTGTGATGCCCAAAATGGGGGTGCTGGCTAACAGGCTATAGTCTTCAGGCTATACCCATTGAACCAATGAAAGGAGCACTAGGATGGGGGTGGAATGTCAGTGATAGTATTTTGCTTATTTTGATTCTTAGTGGATGGATCACCATGATCCCCCTTGTAGGGGTGCTGTACTGGCAGGTGCATATGCTTCAAGCTAACATGTTAAGACCAAGGAGTCAAAGGCCCCTTGAAACATTGGAGTTGAGACCCAACATATTTAGACCACTCCCTAAACTCTCCGCGATCACAACAAAACAATTGACAGATTAAATAACAAAATGCCATTTAATTTCCATCTAGCTTGCTTTTGGGGTATTTCCTAAGTTTATACCAGCCATAGGTTTGCTTGTTGTTTATTTGTTTTATCCCATTTATTTTGTTTTCTTTCTTTCCTTTGTTTTAGGTAGCCTGTCTTTGCATTAACCTTACATTAATGACCACTAGTTCAGGCTTATATTAGCTATCGTAAAATGATTCACCGAATGCCAACGGTCAAAGAATTAGGTGTGGTTTGTTTTGTCGGGAACTCTTCTACTTCAGTACGCCCGACGGATCAATGACTTCGGCCTCGACCTGCCAGGGTAGGGGGATGTAGTAAACAGCAGACATGATGGCACCAGAAGCCCGCACATTACAACGTGGACCCTTTTGTCTCATGGTGGTTGAGACAAGAGGTGTGCGATAGGACTATCAACAACAACAAAAGGACCATTGTAATCAAGACTGCTAGAGGTGGAGGGCAGGAGAGGCTACATCAACGGCCCATTAATTACAAGCTAACCCAATCACCAATGCTCATTGTTCACCTCTGCTCTCTGCTTCTGAAGCCAGGGTGCAACCGACCTGAGTCATCAGGGCCACCAAACCAGTTTTGGTGGGCAGCAAGGACAAAGAAAGGCCCCAAGAGAGAGACTATCTATATACACACATTGGCTTGAAACCATCAAAAATGGACAAGAATACTGTAAGGAACATGTCTTATACATCATCTTATTCATCCAGGGAACTGTGCACACACAGTGGAAACCGCACATGGAATAACAGCCAATGTGACCTCACCCACGGACACAGAAAGTACATCTGGGTGATACCTCAACCAATTCAAATCAAGTTTGGACTCTATGAGATCAGAACATTGCCACAAGGACTTTGAGTAAGGTTTGGAATAGAAATAAAGTATTTCCAAGGTCCTAAAGCCACTGTTTTAGTTAACTGTATACTTTGAGACAAGCCAACAAAGCTCCACAGGATGGAAAGGTGGGATGTGATGGGCAGACACCTGGATTGCTACGGCCCAATCACGTCACTACAGTTGGAAAGGCGGGAATTAGTAACCCCTCCCCAACGGAAAGGAATAAAAGCTTTCCCAATTGAACACATCCTTGTTCTGAGTTTCTGCCTGACGAGGAAAGAGACAACAGCACAACCAAGGTTACACTTTTGCAAGTAAACCTGCCCAGCACGATTCTTCAGCTGTAAATTGCTCTGCCGAGGATTTAAGTTACGGCCACCAACACCTGACCTTCACGACTCCTGCAGTTGCATCCTTCAGTCGACAAAGAATCTGCACGTCTTCCATCGCCTGACCTACAGTTCTCTGAAAAACACAAGGACCTTCAAGGACTCAGTGCTGCTGAAGGGCAATCCACGCTTTTCCCACTGCAAGCCACCAGGACGCCCAGTGGAAGACATCCACTATCGCCGGACTGATCACCCGACAAAGTGAACGTAAATATAAGCTTACCAAACCTATTTCTAAAGGCTTTGGCACTAGGTTTTTGCTTATACGTGATTGTTTCCTGTGTAGAGACTGTTCATCCAAGGTCAGCTTATAACAGATAGAAATCTTACATACTTTAGGCTATATGTAGTAGCAGCAAATACCCATTTGCTACCAACCCCATTGTCCTGACCAACCATACCTGATCTCTCTATAAGACTGCTTACAGTACAACTCTCTCTCATTGCTTCGCCCAATCAATTCAGTTTCATTGATGTTTTTGTGTGTTAGCCTGTAGTTAATTTTGATTTGTTTACTTCAATTATTCTTTAATAGTTCTAGTCATTCTTCATAGTAGTGTATAGCGTGGTGTGATATTTTTACTCTTGCATATCTTTTGGTCAATAAATTCACTTTTATTGCAACTGTGTTGTTCTTGTGTTGATAATAAGAGGCTCTACAAGTTAACCGTAATCTCACAGGTCCTTCAGATAACAACTTCCCCCTGCTTATATAATTCTGATTTATTTAACAGTCTTCCATGATTGTCTTTTATTGTCAAGGTGTAAACCTGGCTGGTGACCCGTAAGAAAGGGAGGAAGTATTTTACCTTCTCACACTCAGGTTAAGTGATGTGTGACCAAAGCGCAATATTAATACTAAATATTAATACACCTATAAAAAAATACTAATACAAAATTATAAAAAGTATATTGTCTTTCTAAATCAATCCCAAACATAAGATTGTTGTTTAGGCCATACCTACCACATAATTGTCATGCTATGGTGAGATAAACACATGAAGAAGGCAAAGATTAATGCAAATAGTCTTTAACAATCCACAAAAGGGTCAATACAGGACAGACAGGCAGGATGCACGCGTAGACCAGTAGACGGAATGAGGGAACACAGGACAGACTGAACTAAATACAAAGGCAATTGAAGATAATTAACAAGACACACCTGATTGTAAATGACAATCAAACATAAGGGAAAACTAGGTCACACAGAGCACATGGGGGATAAACACAACAGAACATCCAAGGGTGTGACAGTTTGCACCCCTCCCAGAAGGCACGACCTCACGCCACAGAGATAAAGAGAGGGACAGAGGGGGACTTAGGAGGAGGACACAAGGAGTGGAGAAGGGATAGTTACAGGGGATGGGAAGGGACTAGCAGGAAGGCAGTCAGACAATGCTGGAGGAGGTTCAGGACAACAAACAGAGTCCAGGGTGGATCTGACGGAGGGAGGAGCCAGGACGGAGACAGAAGGAGCCAAGGCGGGTCAGACTTGGAGCAGGAGGCCATGATGGCGGCCCACGGTGGAGCCGACGGAGGGAGGAGGCATGGTGGAGGAAGCGCTGATGACTCCATGGGGCCGACCAATGGCGGTGGAGCCTGAGCCAGAGATGGAGAGGCGACAAGCCAGGGTGACGGGGAGGATCCGAAGGGCCAAGGCAGAGCAGATGGCTCCGGCGACCGAGGCGAAGGCTCCAGAAGGCTGCGGTGGAGCCGGAGCGACAAAGGAGTTTGTCTCCACAAAGGTGGAGCCGGAGAGAAGGAGGAGCCTGACAGAGCCGGAGGGACAGAGGGGTGAGGTGTAGTCCCGAGGCGGCGGATTGTCGACGACCTGACCAAGGTGGAGCCGGAGGGACGAGGGAGCCCGGCGGAGCTGGTGGACTGATGGGCCACGGCGGAGAGGAGGGAGCTAGGAGCCATGGTGGAGCTGCTGGGTTGACAGGCCGAGGCGGAGTCTGGGACTCAGAGGCAGGAGGCAGAGATAAGGGATCCTCCAGCCACTACAACGATGGAGACTGGCAGACCGTGACGATTCCACCGCACAGATGATGGACTGAGGGTGAGCAGAGGGGCTGTCAGGAGACAGCGGTGGTGATGGTGAGGACTGGTACAGAGGTGGTGGGAGAGGGAGGCTGGGCGGGAGTTCAGGATGATCCAGGGACTTAGGAATAACGTGTGCTGCCCACACACACCATAAGGCCACTTATGGCAATCCACCATAAGGCACACGGAGCGCCAGTGACAGGGGCAAGACCTCCGTGGTCGTTGTCACACAGGCAGATAGTTCAGAGCAGACAGACAGATAATTCAAACATGACCTCTGTGGTTGTGACGGGACAGATGAAAAATGATGGCAGGAGAAGACAAGCCATGCCCGCATATTAATCCAAGTTGCCGACACACACCTGGTCAGACGATCCGAGAGTCTTGGGCTCCAGAGCAATCTCCAGCTCTGTCGCTCTCCTCAGCGATGGCTTGTCGGTTGCAGCAGGCTCTGGCTCTCTGTCAGCGGTGGGCTCAGGCTTTGGCACCACGCAGCGGGGTGATCGTGGGCTGGGCTCTGTGTCCGGAGTCCAGCACCCACTCCACAAGAGGGTCGATACAGGACGGACACTGGAGGGCACTCTGGACTAGGAGCAAACTCTGGAATGGAGTTTCAATTCACTTTCAATTTCCGGTGGCCCCGGTGGAGCGGCAGCCTGTTGGACGCAGCCTAGTATGTTTGTTTGTTTGTTTAAGTTTATTTTTGTGTTTTTATTTTTTGGTTTTGGGCTGCATCCGAAACAAAGTAAAGGAATGGAATTGAAAAGACCGCCAGTTATTGTTTACTCTCGACAAGATCTACTGGAGCTTGCATCGTTTGCTAAACTGGCTGGCACAAAACACAGTATTCTGGGAGAAATACTTAGGAAGAGACGTCGAGGGACGGGAGCCAGAATTAAAAGAAACTGGAGGTTAAGGAAGAGGATATGGAGAGGATCTTTTAGACCTGCCCTTCCATCCATAATTATGGGAAATGTTCGCTCTCTAAACAATAAAATGGAGGAACTAGAGGCTATCGTCCAGAATCAGGAAGTGTACCGGGAGAGTAGCCTTTAGTGTTTCTGTGAAATGTGGCTAAAAGACTATATTCCTGACTCCATTATAAACATCAATGGCTTTCGGATTATTCATGCTGATCGGGACACTAAAGTAACTGGTAAGCGAAGAGGCGGGGGGCTTGCTTTGTTCATAAATAACAAATGGTGTAATCCTGGACATGCTACTGTTAAGGAACAAATTTGCAACAACGACATTGAACTACTGGTAGTCAGTGTAGCAAATTTGCTTAAAAGGAAATTGTATATAAATAGTTACAATTAATTATGATTAATTACAATTATTTATATCGGCTGACGGTAACAACTGTTGCAGAATTGAATTGCCATCAGCTAATCTGTTCATCCAGCAAACATTCAGTTTAAGTTCATATCAACTCTAAGAAAGGATATTTTCTTGGCCACAGAAAATACTTTTCTAAGTATTAATGCATTAGAGCATGTAGCAAGGATCGGAATCGTAAAGGGACATTAATATGCAAAGCAGAATCAGAAACTCATGTAATTTGTGCACACAACTTTTATTAACTAAACACTAACGCAGACTAGTCTAACAAACAAACAAACTAACAAACAAACAAACAAACCTACAATCACTCATACATGGGGAAAGGGCTAATGAGAGTTGATGGATGAAACCATCAGGAAAGCCAGAGAATGCAGTTATGGAGAAAGTCATTTAACCACCTGAGTAAAACCATCAGCGCCGTTTATAACGGGGTCTATAACTTGTACTAATAACCTCTGTTTCGTTTAGTTAAATGTACAATACTTGCACTTCCTTTGGTTGGGTAGAGTGTCCGGAATGCAGTCTCAGATGAAAGTCTTAATGGTTTTAAGGTTTTGGAGTCCCGATCACGTTCTTCCAGGTTGAAGAGTGATGAATTCCAAAGATGTTCTGAGGTAGAAATGTTCTTTCCAGGTAGAAAGGGAAAACAGCTAAGAAAGATCTGCTGAGATCCGAGGATCCTTGGTTGAATGGAAAGTCAAGGCCGCAAGGCCTGGCGCAAAACTTAAGGGTCCAGAAGAGTCCTAGCTCACATCCACATCTTCTCAGAATCTAAAAGATCCGCAGACTGGGGGGCGTCACTTACATGAGAGCTTTATCTGCTTTGGAGGTCACACCTCTGTGATGTCAAAGAGCCAATGAGAGTCCTGAACTTATGGAGGGAAAGTTTTATGACTCTTTGTCTCTGAGCATGGTAATTTGCATGGGGTTAATGCACAAACTACTTAAGATTCTTAGGACACTAATATGTTGCATAGGTATCAACATGTAATATTCACTCTCAATTAGATCATCCGAAAACGAATTGATAGAGACTAAACATGATAGAACTAAAGTAATATTAACTAGTGATCTATCATAAGCATGCATAGAACAGAATACAATACACAAGAACATATACAAGAACAGTAATAATGTACACAATGATCTAAAGATATGTGTGTTCATTCAAAGAATGGTTTTCTATGAATTAAAAAGGAGGAAAGTTCTGTTTTTATGGGCATGGAGTGGGTTTCAGAAGGGTCTGTTCTTACTGCACTTCGCATCTCACATACTTTTGAGCAATAAAACAGTCTTATCAGATGGTTTCCCTGGTAACTGAGCCTTTTAGGGTGCTCTTCCAGGAGAAGGGTCCAAAGACCCTCACAATTTGTTTGTGGAATGATAGGGTTTCCTGAATTATTCATTAAATATAATGACTAAATATGTGTCTGATTCATCCAAACGCTACATCAGTTTGAGACCCTATTATTTACCGAGGGAGTGCTCTGTTGTGATCACCATTGTTGTTTACATCCCTCCATCTGCCCATGTGGAGACAGCCTGTGACTTGTTGCATGCCACCGTTACGGGACTACAAGATATATATTCGGACACATTCATTTTTATATCTGGTGATTTTAACCATGTTTTGCTCTCCAATACTCTGCCTACGTTTGAACAGTTTGTTGACTGCAATACAAGGGGTAATAAAACACTTGATCTCTTATATGCTAATGTCCATGATGCTTATAAATGCTGTACCCTGCCGCCCCTGGGGGCTTCATATCATAGACTTGTTCATCTTTGCCCCATTTATACACCTGCTGTGAAAAGAATGCCTGTCATTACCAGAATAGTAAAATGTTGGTCCCATGAATGTATAGAATCTATGCAGGGTTGCCTGAAAATAACTGACTGGGATGTTTTTTGTGAATCCTATGGGGATGATATTGATGGTCTTACTGATTGTGTCACAGATTACATCAAGTTCTGTGCGGATATTAACATTCCCAGCAGGGAGATTCAGTGCTATTCGAACAACAAACCTTGGGTAACCAGCAATCTGAAAGCATTGTTAGATCAGAAGAAAAAAAGCATTCAGGGATGGGGACAATATTAAAGCAAAGGAAATTCAACGTGTATTGAAGGTAAAAATTAAGGAGGGGAAGCAAATTTACAGGCAGAAATTGGAACAGCAGCTTGAGCAGGATGGGGCAAAACAGGTTTGTCTGGAATGAGAAAAATTATGGGTCTTGAGCAAGAAGGATGGATTGCTGATCGTTGGAGAGCAAAACTTTGCTGATAATCTGAACATGTTTTTTAATAGATTTGATCAATCCACCATTCCCCATCCAGTACCGGTGGTTAATGTTCCTCCTCTCTCCATTTTACTAGATCAACCCACCATTCCCCATCTGGTACTGGGAGTCAATAACGTCTCCCCACTTTTTATTTCGCCACAGGCAGCACCTCTAACTTTTACCTCCCTTCAGGTTAAGAGGGAATTGGACAAATTGAAGCAGGGAAAGGTGGCTGGGCCTGATGAGATTAGTCCTAAACGTCTAAAAGCCTGCTCCAGTTAACTATGTGAAATCTTTTCTTACTTGTTTAATCTGAGCTTGCAGTTCAAGAGGGTTCCTTCTATGTGGAAAACATCATGCTTAGTTCCTGTTCCTAAAGTGAAACATTCGACAGAACTCAAGGATTACAGGCCTATTGCCCTTACCTCCCACATTATGAAGACACTTGAAAGACTGGTCCTTTCTTATATCAGGCCTAAAGTGGGTATATTCACTGATCCTCTTCAGTTCACATACCAGCCTAACATAGGTGTTGATGATGCCCTAATCTATATGCTCCAGATGGTTTACACACATCTGGATAATCCTGGTAAAACTGTCAGAATCATGTTCTTTGATTTCTTGAGTGCATTCAACACCATTCAGCTGGAATTGTTGGGTGAGAAGATGAGGAGGATGCAGGTGGAGTCGGAGCTTGTCTCCTGGATGACTGATTATCTAACTGCAAGACCACAGTACGTGCAGCTCCAAAAATGTGTGTCAGAGACTGTTCTGTGTAGTACTGGAGCCCCACAGGGAACCGTTCTATCTCCTTTCTTGTTTAGTTTATATACATCTGACTTTCAACAAAAATCTGATACCTGCTTTCTTCAGAAATACTCAGATGATTCAGCTGTTGTGGGATGTATCAGGGATGGTTGTGAGGAGGAATACAGAAGTACAATCAGGGACTTTGTGGACTGGTGTAATAATAACTATCTGAGTCTAAACATCTCCAAGACCAAAGAAATGGTCACTGATTTTAGGAGGAAGAGGCTCAAAACAGATCCAGTCTCTATTTTGGGAACATAAGTGGACCTAGTCTCCAACTAGAAGTACCTTGGGGTACAACTGGTTAATAAACTGGACTGGTCCAGCCACATGGAAGCTGTATACAAAAAAGGTCAAAGCAGGTTGCATTTTTTAAGAAGGCTGAGATCTTTTAATATTTGCCAAACTTTACTGTGTACTTTCTATAAGATTGTTGTGGCCAGTGTTCTCTTTTTTGGGGTGGTGTGCTGGGGGATGGGTGCACGTACATCTGATAGGAACAGACTAAATAAATTGATCAAAAAGGCAAGCTCTATTATTGGTATAACACAGGACTGGGTTGAGCAGGTTGCGGAGATGAGGATACTGAGAAAAATAAATGTTATTATCAACAATGATTTGCATCCATTACATGCTTTAGAGGTGTTCCGGCAGAGTACATTTAGTGGCAGAGTGATCCCTCCAATATGTAAGACTGAACGACATCGTAAATCATTCCTGCCTGCTGCTGTCAGGCTTTTTAATGTGCAATAACTGTAATGTATTTTATTGGGTTATGTGCAATATGCCTGCTATTATGCCTGCTATGATTTTTTTTTACTTCTATGTGTACGTAGGTAAATCTGTCTGTGTGCATGGACTGAATTGTGGTTGCTGCTGTAACAATATAATTTCCTGTGAAGGATCAATAAAGTATTTGATAATAATAATAATAATAATAATAATAATAATAATAATAACTAGAGTCGAATCCCGGCTGAGCTCTGGGGCGAGAAAGGGCACTAGACCGTGACTAGAGCGGATTCTAGAGTAGACTCTGGGACTAGAGTGGACCCAGGAGCAGATTCAGGAACTAAAGCCATCTTTGTACTGTGCTCAGGAGCTGAAGACTTCCCTAGACTAAGGTCAGGGAGTGAACACTGAGCTTTGTTCTGAGGCTGAAGCAGACACAAAACTGAGATCAGGAGTGGAGATAAACATGGGGCAGTGGTCATGGACTGAAATCATCTCCGAGCTAGACTCAGGAACAAAAACCCTCTCTGGACTAAACTCGGGAACAGAAGACCTCTTTGGACTAAACTTGGGATCAGGAGCCTTCTCGGGGCTAGACTTGGGATCAGGAGCCTTCTCGGGGCTAGACTTGGGATAAGGAGCCTTCTCAGGGCTAGACTTGGGATCAGGAGCCTTCTCGGGGATAGACTTGGGATCAGGAGCCTTCTCTGGGCTAAACTTGACTAGACTACAACAAAATAACTAAAAATATAATAAAATACCTAACTACATAATACTATTATTGTTAGAAATTGCAACAATATAAAAATAGAAATATAATACATTTAAAATTAATTAAATCAATAAGTAAACAATAAATAAACAATAATATCCTGGCCAGAGGAGAACTGGCCCCCCGACTGAGCCTGGTTTCTCCCAAGGTTTTTTTCTCCATT
>JAFVLL020003404.1:0-22593 GCA_021397915.2 Tor tambroides | reverse complement strand
TTAGAGTGGCCTTTTATTGTGGCCAGCCTAAGGCACACCTGTGCAATAATCATGCTGTCTAATCAGCATCTTGATATGCCACACCTGTGAGGGGGGATTATCTGGGATTATCTCGGCAAAGGAGAAGTGCTCACTAACACAGATTTAGACAGATTTGTGAACAATATTTGAGCGAAATAGGCCTTTTGTGTACATAGAAAAAGTCTTAGATCTTTGAGTTCAGCTCATGAAAAATGGGGGCAAAAACAAAAGTGTTGCGTTTATAATTTTGTTCAGTGTAGATGTTTAAGATTTCTATTGAGCGTTCAAAATATGGAACTATGGCAATGGGCGTATCTTTTCCGACACGCGATTTACGTGGTAGACCAATCACAAGAGACTGGGCCGTCTGACCAATCAGAGAAGAGTAGGAATCTTAGAACAGCTTTGAATGAATCGTTTGAGAATTGTTGGAAAAGAGGTGATATTAAATGCATATTTTGAGAAAACAAAACTGTTTTTTACCTTGCATGCATGTAAACATATTGTAGGAGACTCCAAAAACAATATCAGGAACCATAAAAATGGCATAATAGGGGCACTTTAATGCTTTTTTTTTAATTATTGTAGCCCAGTTTGTCCTGAATGCAGTGTTATTAAACTTTAGCCATTAATATAAGTAACTGAAAAAAGCACAAATGTCAGGGCATGTCAAAACTTCTCCAGGGCCCTAAAACACCCTCAGACCCCAGAGGGTTAAGTTTCCTAAAGTGTTATTTCCTAAAGTGTTTGATTCTCACTTTAAACTATCCACTTCAATGACTTATTTCAAAACCATGGTTAAACAATTACTCAAGATCACCCAAAAATATTTGTGAGATCTCTGTGTGGCATTGCTTAAAATTTGTACTCCCATTTTTCATATACAGAAGGTTTTGGAGAAGACATGTCATTTTGCTGCATATAAATGAAAATTGTTAAATATTTGTATATCGTTGAAAGAACACTATCTAGAAAAATAGTGTGAAAGCATGCCATCACTAGGTTTATAATGCTTTTGACTTCTTTTATGTAACATTTTGAATGCCAACATTTCATTTTGATATTCTGAATAGCTGTTTGGTTGAAATAACGGTCTCTAACCTTTTCACCAATTTCAGAGCAATTCCATTTGTTCAACAGTCTTGAAATGTACTCTTGAAGACAATTCATGTAAAAGCAGTCATAAAAGCAAACTAGATAAAAGCCCCAGTCCACTACTGTAGTTGCTTTTTGGATGACTTAACTATCCTTCTGGCCCATCCCTAATAACTACAGTACCAAGCAAACATACAGTTCACATGCCTCTCACCAGAGAAGGTCCCTTTGGCCAGACATTCTTTCACTCGATTGGTGCGTCTCACGTGAAAGGCCTTGGTGATCTCCTGATTCATGAAGGCCTCATCATTCAGGATATTAGCCACCATCATACGCAGGTCAAACACTTCCAGCAGCTCTGCGATGTGGGCCACCTGCATTAGCTCCTTCTCCCGCTCGTCTAGTTTACCTGTATACAAGTACCGCAACACCGATCGGAACGGACCGGGCTGCATTGAAGGGTCCATGTGCACAACAGTCATTTTTCTAGGGTTGAAGGTGACGGGGTCATCCACCATTTCTTCTTGGATGCTAATGAAAGCACGACTCAAGGCAGGGAGCAGACGACCGCGACGATCTCCGTCACCTTTTAGAGTTCCATCACTGGTGCAGGCACGCAAGTTTGCTCTATCTCCATCGTCACTACTTTCACAAACGTCAAAACTAGCTGCGCGCATCAGCAAATCGCGGCCAGAAAGCGGTGGCCCTCGGGGTCGTTCTCGCTCCCGTTCGGTCTCCTCAGGACCCCGAGGTTCAGTCAAGAAAAGGTCGTAGAACTTGGAGGAGGATGTGGCAAGGTAGATGCGGTGGGCGAAGATCCTCTGACGTTCCTGGAGGACTAAGATGACGTCGGCGCAGAGCGGGTCCTCCAACAGCCGACTAGGGTGCTCTTCGATGTTACTGGGAGGGGCAGGAACGGTGATAATAGGTGGAGGGGGTTTAGGGGGAAGAAAGGGGGCTTGGAGGAGTGGCCTTTGAACATTTCGTAAATGTGACTTCCAGAATTGGAGATGACGACGGGAAATGAGGGCTGCACGGATAGCATTGTCGAAAACGTCCTTAACCCCAAACTGAGCAACTATGCTGGTCTCATAATAAGGGACGCCTAGTTCTTTAGCCACCTCACGGCCTTTCTCTGGCGCCAATATCTCATTAGATTTAATGGGTCTGAAACAAAAAAAGAAAAAAAACAGCATTAGACTAAGAGCTAGCTTTCCCAAAAATGAAAATATTTATCAGTCATCATTTACTCTCACGTACATTTACCCTCACGTCGTTCCCAACCTGTATGATTTAACTTTATTTTATAGAAAACCAAAAGATTTACCACACAAGGAAAGTGAATGGGCATGGGTCAGGGGTGTCCAATCCTGCTCCTTGAGGGCCAATGTCCTGCACAGTTTAGCTCCAACCAGCTTCAACAAACCTGCCTGGAAGTGTTTAATTGCTGCATCCGAAAGCTGAAAATGCTGTCTGCGCATTCTGAGGTAGGAAGGCAAGAAGGCATGTCCGAATCTTATGATAGTGTTACATCCTGTCTACTGAGTTACCTTCATCTCATTGATTTTTGAAGGCAGCATAGATGTATCCTTTACTGCCTATGATATTCCACTATTTTATGTGTTCAATTGACCCTTCGCAAAAAGACTCGCCCCCCTTCGTTGGCTTGTCCGACAAGCCATGGCGCTCACAAGCCACACATCATGTTCTCAAGCAGTAAAAATACATCGCGGAGCAAAGAGGAAAGACAAGAAAGAGCAGGTTACTTTTGATATGAAACAAAATCTCAGCTTTCAAATTTTGTGGCTCTTTAATGTGCCGTGACAGATCGCTGTAGCACCTCAGTTCAAGCGGCACGTGAACCGATCATCTCTTCCTCCTTACTAGTTATAGCATGAAATAAACACGAATGAACATCAGAAGGTACTTGTTTGAACCGTGGAAAGACATCAAAATGCCATTTTTCAAGTTCAAGTTCACCAACATTAATCTGCTCTCCTGTCTGGTTTGTTTTTTTTCAGACAAAAAAAGGCAGCTTCAGCATTATGATTGGTCAGATCGCCTGCCAATCAAACTCCCTGCGAAGCATCAATTCCTTGACAGTTGAGCTCAGTTTGTTTGCAGATGTATGTTTGTGAACAATTTTTTCAACTTTTGATTTCATTTCTAGTGAAAAATAAGTATTGTATTAATTAAAAGGGTCATCGGATGCAAAATTCACTTTTCAAGGTGTTTGAACATAAATGTGTGTTGGAAGTGTGTATACACATCCATCCTATAATGATAAAAATCCACCCAGTGGTTTTTTAAAATCCCTATTTTAAAATCCCCTTTCTCAAATCAGGCTGTTCTGAGATTCCTGTCAGAATGACATAGTTCTGCACAGGCCGCTCCCACGATAGTTGATTGACAAGGCCGTCTTACCTTAGACCCGCCCTGAGTGAGCTGAGAGCTGTCCGCCTCCAGTGCAGGGTAAGACAAGATGTCTCCGATTAAACGATTGAGGCATTTTGTTGTCGGATGTAATAATGAATAAAGCAGTCATAATTTACTCCCAACATCTGAGCCGCTGAAGACACAGAGGATTAACGTTACTTTCGCTTTGAAGGGAATGCGCTGATCCCCAATCTGCCTAAATGCGTCTATGTTTGCGCGAATCATTCGTGATCCAGCTTCATCTACAGAAGAAGTGAGTATAACGGTTTTTTATGAATCTTTGCAAATCGCCTTTCCTAATATCTGCTAGTTAGCTAGTTAGTTTGCGGCTAAAGTAAACAGTACTGCTCGTCACCCCACGGAAGGGAGGGGCAGGGCGAGCAGAGCTCATGAGCATTTAAAGGGACATGGACTAAAAAACGGCTTGATGAAAACAGAGCTGATTTTGACAGGGTAAAGAAGGTGTTTTTTCCACTACCATTGAGAAATTTTAACCAAAGTATGTTATAGACTGTCCATTAAGACCCTAAAGAATCATATCAATTTGTGGAAAATGGGCATTCGATGACCCCTTTAAATATTCACTTAGTTGTGACCAAATCTTTATATATTTTGTTGTAGATCATTAGACTATTATGCTGCCTCAAAAGCCTGTCTGAAATCAGTTTTGGGAAATACCTTCATGCACAAATGATACCTGCAAAGTCATTGCTTGAAAGGGCAGAGAGGCAACAAGTCAGCTGTCTAAGCTTTCGGGTGCAGCCAGTGAGTCTGAAGACATGGTTAAGGTGTGTTTAATAAGGGATGGAGCTAAACTCTGCAGCACAGTGGTCCTCCATGAAAGAGCACAATTAGACACCCCTGGCATACAGTAGGTGCAGTCGAGCTTTAAATATTACAAGATAGCATCATTAAAATAACAAAAAATTATTCCATAAATCTCATGCACAATATTAGGAAGTTACATGATAACAGTTTTATGAGGAACAGACTAAAATGTAAGTCATTTTTCACTGAAAATCTTCCCCTCCACCACTGCTCTCAAATTTCATTCATGTTCATTTAAATATCAAGATGCATCACAAAAGTTCAGAACAACATGAGGGTGAGTATACACAGAATTGTAATTATTTTTTTTAGAATATTGTTACAGACTTTATTGACTGTAGAATTGATGGGTAAATAGGATGTGTTCCACTTTGCCTTTAGACACAAACTCGTAAACTTCCCTAAGCACTTCCCCTTGGAAGAATCCCACTGCCATTTTGAAGTGTGTTCCACTTTGTGAAGTGGATGAAGGAAGTTTATATTGACAGACCCTTGGTTTTGACCGAGGGAGCAAGTCTACTTCCTATGTATACTTCAGACAATTCCATAAACCACAGTGCAACACAACTGTGACATTTAATTTTGACGTTGTGGCGTTTAATGTAAAATATAATTTACCCCACCCCAAATAACTATGATATATAATTATTATTTTTAATAATTAAAACAGCCCAAGCATACCTACACACAGAAAAATCAAGGTACAGGAATGTACCTAAAAAGGTATAAATGCTTTGTCGCTCCAGCTGTACCCTAGTAGGGTACAGCAATGTACCTCAGAACGTTGGTACATTTTTTGCTTTCTTCTTGTTTGTACCTCTAAAAGAACATTTATGTACCCCTAGTGATAAAAATGTACCTTTGTGTCCTGGTATGGTTTAAAATTACATCCTGATATTTTTAAACTTAATTTTTTATTTTATTTTATTCCACTCAGTTTGAATTCAGGTAACAAATATAACTAAGTCTTAACTACTATATAGCTACTTAAATGGTTTGAGGAAACCGATTGCCTTCAATGGTTTAAGTTCATCAAACTCAAAGCAATAACGTTACATAAGACTAAGCAAAAACACTGGTACAAAGAAATCATGACAAAACAGGAGAATTTTAAGTATTTATTGAAACACAACAAATATTTTCAAGCATAAAACAAAATCAGTGGGCTGTTTACTCAAAAATATAACATTTAAGCTATCTTATCAAACTTTTCACCAAACAAGTAAAGACCGCACAAAGGAAATGTTTAAAATCCATTTGAATGTTAAATATAATTAATAATAATAATAAAAAACAACTGCTAAATAATCTGAAACACAGTGTATAATTTTTATGCAAAAAAAAGTTTTCCTTACGATTAACAGCACATTATATACAAACTTTAAGAGGTTTATATACTGTAACTAAGGGAATACATTAGTACAAAAAACAGCACCTGTAAACTGACTCAAGACTTTGCAGACATCATCTTCAGATGCAATCAAAACATCCAATGGGTTTAAAGACAATGTTCCCTCTTCCTCCTTAACAGCAAAGATGGTGACAGCCGTCTTCAGCACCTGATCAGGCTCCCTTTTCTAAATGCAGTAAAAAATTTTGTTAGTGTATGTCACCAAATATCATCATATTTAAACAAAGCGGACATAATATTTAAATTTTCATAAATGACAATAAAGGTGTGAAGGATCAGAGAAGTGTTTATTCAAAGGTATGTGCCCATTTAAAATACTGTAGTACTTTAATTTTAACATCCACTTTAACTTCCAGAGTGGTTTATCAGCAGGATTTTCCAATGTTTTAGAGCTTGAATTGAATTAGTTAATTTACATTACTATTTAATTTAACAGTAAGAAAAACAGTGCTTAAAGTGATAGTTCACCCAAAAATGAAAATTCTGTGATTAATCACTCACCCTTCGTTCCATCTTTGGAACACAAATTAAGATATTTTTGATGAAATCCAAGAGCTTTCTGACCATCCGTAGACACCAACACAGCTGAAATGTTCCCAGACCCAGAAACATAGTAAGGACATCGTTAAAGTCCATGTGACATCAGTAGTTCAACCACAATTTTCCGAAGCTACGAGAATACTTTTTGTGCGCAACGAAAACAAAAATAATGACTTTATTTAACAATTCTTCTCCTTTGCATCACCCTAGGGTGTAGGGCTGGTCGATGTATCGAACGCAATATCGCGTTCATTATCGTAGATGAATCGCCTTCGATAATGAACACGATATTGTGTAGCTTGTCAGTGAACTACAGCTCTGTGTATTAAATGCCGCTCCATCTGAAAGCAGGTACCGCTAATCACGGAACCGGCTTTACTGACGAGTTGCACATGACAATCGGTACCATTATGGAGAGTATCACGGTGCATGCGTGTGTGTTCCTCTGCATTTAAACAAGGCTCTGCGCATGCATGTTCTACGTCAGCAGCACCACGCACATGCATTGTTTACATATAGAGATACTCTCGATAACAGCAGAAGGCATGATTTGGAGGAGAAGAATTGTTGAATAAAGTCGTTTTTGTTGTTTTCTTTGCGCACAAAAAGTATTTTCGTAGCTTTGTAAAATAAAGGTTGAACTACTGATGTCACGAACTGTTTTACCGATGTCCTTTACGTTTCTGGGTCAGGGAGAACATTTCAGTTACTTGCTGTCTATGGAGGATCAAGACTCTCAATTCATCAAAAATATCTTGGTGTTCGAAGATGAAGGTCTTACAGGTTTGGAAAAACATGAGGGTGAGTAATTAATGACAGAATTTTCATTTTTGGGTGAACTAACCGTTTAAAGTGACAGTTCACCCCAAAATGAAAATTATCATCATTTACTCACTGTCATGTCATACCAAACACATACGAATCTTGTTCATCTTTGGAACAAAAATGAAGATATTTTTAATACTCTCTCACCATTTTGTCAATCCATTGAAAGTTTAGGCAATCAACATTCAGCTTCAAGAAGTACATAAAGACAGTTTATCCATATGAATAAAGTGGTTTCATTCAAGTCTTCTAAAGACACAAAATTAACCGAGAAGCTTGAGCTGAGGATTTTTTATTATGTGTCAAAGCCTAAATTAAAAACTCTTTGAACCTTGAAAATAAAGATCGCCTAGAATTCCAATGGATAGACAAAAATGGTGAAAGAATATCAAAAATATATACATTATTCTGAAGATGAATAAAATTCATTCAAAATGGGTTTGGAACAACATGAGGGTGAGGAAACCATGACATAATTTTATTTTTTTAGTTTAAGACAACTCAAATGTTCAACTATTTAGTCATTTATGCTGATCTCAGCTAAAAGGTTAAAATGTTGCCAAATAAATATAAAGTTTTCCTGACATGTGTCCTACCTTGTGTGTCTTGAAAAAATCTGCTGAGTCTTCTTTCAGATAGATCTGCCAGGATCAAAGCTTGAATGACTGATGACATTATTGTCCCTGAAGACAAAACACAAAATTAGGGAAATTTAACTCACAATTAAACAACATTTATGGACAGCTTATTTTTATGACTCATAAGACAACTTTCAACCACTACAAACTTAGCATTAGCAATTACCTGTCATCTTCATTAAAAACCCAAAGCAACTTTAGGATAAGTGAAAGTAGAAATATAAAATATATTTTTCCCCCCATCTATATTAGTTAAGTTTATAACTATAACTATATAACTATAATCAGAACTTAAAAAGACTTCACTGGTATTCTTCTGAAACAACACACAATACAAAAATACTTTGACAGAATGATAGGAAAAGTGAAATATAAGATGTTATTCACTCTGCCAATTCAGTCTTAATCAAAATGGTGGCACATTACATTGCATCAAACATGATTGGTCCTTAGATGTCATGATGTCATTCTTGTGGGATGTTAGTTGGGGTTTATTTTTCATTGGTGTTGTGTATTCACTGTTTGATCATTGTTTAAATCTCAATCTAATATTCACAAAAAAGTATAGTATCGCTTCAGAAGACTTAACATTTGTGCTGCTGGTCATTTCTGGTCATCACTGCATTTGTATTAATAGCAATTCATCAAAAAATAAAAGCTGAAGAACAAAGTATTTAAATAAATGTTTATAACGTGACAAATTACATCTAGTACAACACAAAAGCCCATCAATTTAATGTGAATTCTACTTACTTCATTTTAGGCTCATGACTGCAGCCGTCTTGTTGCCAATGACATCACACCACCCCTCGCTGCCTTTGCTCTGAAAAGATTGATTTCAAAAGCATGACAACAATTTGTTAGAATGAATTTTAAATAAGACGATGTGAGAAGCAAATAACAATCTAAAATGTTAACTAAGGTTAAGAAAACAGCCATTATAAACACTCATCAGCCCCTTTGTTCACCGGGGCTTCGGCAGAATTAGCAAACTTCACAGATACAGATCATCACCAGATGATACTGACAAAGCGGATAATAAATAACGATTAACAAAACGTTTAAATGTATTGTAATATCGGGAATGTGTGTTTGCTTTACCTTGCTTCAGATCTGTGGCGGGAGTGACGGTTAGAGATGAGGAAGATGGTCTGTCGGCCGTCTCTCCAGTTTAAAAATACAATTTGCTGGACTCGTTTGTGTCCGGCAGTGAGAAACGACAAAAAATATATATTAATTTATCACTGACAAACTGTTGTGTATAACACTGCATATTTAACACTTGCCGTTGATAACTTTGATGTAATGGCGCGTTAGCTCCACGCTTCTTTGCTAGCTAATGTTACACGCATTAGGATAACTGAGCTGGTTAATCCTCAGATAAAGTTGACAATAAAACACATTCAAAACATTCAAAAGTGCTTTTATAGGAATAAAGAAGTTCAAAATGCTTACCTGTTATTTTCCGTGACCGCGTCGCGAGCCGTCCTCTGTGATCCTGTGAGTGAGCAGCGGGGGATGTGCGGAGCAGACGCGACTGACTGAAAAATGCGCGCGGTTTTTGAAAAATACCCGGATAATATTTTTGCCCCGAGTAAAAGTAATTACTTTTAAAAGGATTAATGTAGGCTTAATATGAAATAGATTTATGTATTTATTATCACTTAGTTATGAAAAGTAATATATTACAGTTTAGTTAGGCTATTTAATTAGTTATAGAAGATATAAAGCATAATAACCTAGAGCCCTATGTTATACAAACGTGACTTCTTGAAAAAAAAAACAATATTAGCAATCATGTAATGTATATCTGAAATCCCAGCTAAGTTTATAATGGAACTTATAGGTCATGCTGACCAAGAATAAGATGGAAATTTACCAGTAGCCTTTTTTATTCAATAAACACAAACTCTATTTAAATTATGATTTTGTGATCTGTGATTTGCTGCATAATTTGCCTGTACCTCAAGCTTGTTAAAAGGACAGTTATTTAGTACCTTTAAATTAAAACAAAGGTCCACAGTTGTCACCTTAAGGACCATATTCTGTACCTTACAGGGTGCTTTCGTGGCAAATGTACCTTAAGGTACAGAAACAATACCCCTATTTTTCTGTGTGTATATACACATAAAATGCTGCATTACACAAATTTGTAAAGGAAAAATGTAAATAATATATCAACTCCATAGCGGGTTCCAAGTGATCAAGGGTTTAGGACGTTCCAATTCAGTCCATTGCAAGGGTTCGGCCAGTAGTGAACACTCGTGCAACTCAATCAGTGACGTACATCCGAGTCAATGAGACGGAGAGAAGTTAACAAGGGAAGAGCATAAAACAACAAAGTGGAATGCAGCCATAGATTTAACAGTGTTTCCCAAACCCGTTCCTTGAGGCACCCCAACACTACACATTTTCAATCTCTTTCTAATCGAACACACCTGAATCAACTTACTAGCTCATTAGTAGAGACTCCAAGACTTTAAATGGATGAGTCAGATAAAACATCCAGAATGTGTACTGTTTGGTACCTCAAGGAACAGAGTTGGGAAACACTGGTTTACAACATACAACTGTTGCATTTCTAGCATTAATGGCTACCAACAGTTGCATTTGCTGTCATAATTTACCTGGCCAGTGGCCGACGAGCTCTGTTCACTGCCTCCAGGTCGGCGTACCGCAGGTCTAGCTGGCAGCCCACTAGGATAACGGGAGCTCTGGGACAGAAATGCTTGATCTCAGGGTACCACATCGTCCTCACATGGTGGAGTGAGTTTGGGTTTGCAATGGAGAAACACAACACCACCACATCAGACCTGTTAGCAAACCAGAGACAATTCATTAACTTATACAGGTTGAAACTATTTAGTTTACTGGTAGTAACCTTTTTAGGGTCAGCTTTGACTTCTTCCCAATGTAAGCTTTTCAGTGAGAGCAAAGTTTAATCTGATAAAGTTCTGTGGAATATGACACATTTATGAGTATTTACTATCACCATTTTTCATTAGTACAGGTATAAATAAATAACTTCACAAACCTTCACAAAAGTGGAAAAAATGGGGGGGGGGGAACGACAACATTAAAAAATGAAGAATAAAAACTATCTAATTGTTTATAAATTAGTATAAATATAATTAATCTAGTGTGAAGTAGAGAGGTAATCCAAGTTTACCTGCCATACGCAAATCTGCGGTCCTTGTGATGGTCACCGAAAGTGTCCCAGAGACGCAAGGACACGCTGACATCATCCACCACATCCCTGGACCTTTCTAGAACCTGGCCGGAGAGACACACCTGTCACATGCATGGAGATTTACCCGAGAAACTGCGTATGACACATTTTTCAACATTTTAGCAGATTACTTATCAGGGAAATTATCGAAAGTAGCAACCATCACACATTGCATCATCATTTCTTTCTTTCATATACTTATTTTATGAATAAGAATATGACAGCAGGCATTCCTCACCTCCTGGCAGACTCTGTACTGATCTATTGCCCAGACAGTGGGCACATGTGTGGCAAGTAGCTGGTACTGTGTAAGCGTTGCGTTACAAGCCCGGGCACAGATAAGACGGGTCTTTCCAACTGCATTGTCTCCAACCACCACACACTTGATAGTCTCGACATTTGGCCTCTCATAGTCCATGTCAGAATCCATAAAACGGTGCCTTTCACACACACAACCAATACAAATGTAATAAAGAGAGAGAAATTATATATACACATCTATATATATGTATATATATATATTGAACACTTATATTTAATATATTTAAAATAATTATTCGAAGCAAATAAATGGGACCCTCATTATGGAAGAAAAAAAATTCTTGCCAAGACACTACTACAAATGCACAAAGATATAAATGTGAGTATTGGTTGATTATTGTATCATTGATAAATGGGTCAGTGACATGATGTCCTTTTCTGTCTGTCTGTCTGTCTATCTATCTATCTATCTATCTAAATAAATAAATGAATGAATAAATAAGCAATTCACAGACACAATGGCCTTTCTATGATGAATTAATTTAGAAATTTTTAGTTCAAACAGCTGATAATATTTATGATTTCAAATTCATGACATTTAAATAATAAAAAGGTAAACTTTTATTTACAATAATAATTAATATGTCTTCACTCAAATGTATTGCAGGTCCAAGAAGAATGATGTTATTACTTTTTACTTGATAAACCACATGAAATTATTAGAGTCATTAAACTGAAATTTTTCTTGACCAAAACAGGAATAGAAAAATTAAATTTATAAGAATGTGGCATATAAAAAAAATTCCAATCCCATGACTGTCATAAGCAAACTCTCAGTTATTCTCACATCTCGACTTCCTCCATTCTCCCCTTTGAAAGTGATCTCTGTAATTGCGGAGTTTCAAACAGACCTGATTCAGCATGTTGAGCAATTAGAACGGCAACACATGAAATCAATAAAGGAGCTACAGCCCTGCTGTGTCTGTATTGATGCCAATGGCATCTAATGAGGCTTCAGAGCCCTAAGGTACACCGGTCCCATTTCAGTTGTGTACTAAATTTTTAACTTCCATGCAGATGAATGAATCACTTGCACCAACACTAATAGGCATACCGTTGTTTCAAAAACATCACATAAAATGAGTTTCGTCATTAAGGCAGTGCAACCTCAAAAGAAATCAGGCTTCATTCACTTTCAGTATACTGAAAGGTGTGCAAAGATATTCTTCAAAAATTAATGTTTTGTTTTCCACAGAAGAAAACAAGTTATACAATTTGGAATGACATTGGCGTGAGTAAATGATGACAGAAGTTTCAGTTTTAAGTGAATTATTCCTAAGTCATGGTGAGTGATAGAATTTTGAATTAAGCTCAAAACTGTCACCAGCGTCACCATCACAGAGCTTACAACATCACTAGAAGTAAAAAAGCTGATGGGGTTACCAGCTGGGTGATCCCAAAAACAGAGGAACAGATGCTAATGATAAAGTGCAGCTGGGATGAGATGTTACCATTGTTGTTGTAGTTGTAGCTTTTTTTTTTTTTATCTTTTTTTTTTTTTTTTTTTTTTTTTTTGTCCCCCTGAATTCATTCTGTAACAGATGTGTTCCATGTGTATAAGGTGCATCCCAATATGCTTACTTATGCACTATTCTGTGCCATTTTTAGCATAAATAGTGAGAGTAGTGTGTTCACACCCTATGGTTCACACCAAAAATTCAGAGAAGAAAAAGTGCACTAGAAATTACATACTGGAGGGGGCGGGGCTATCAGACTCTGATGCTGGATGACAAAATAACATTATATAATTCATACAATAGATGGCTGAATAAATACTGCATAAAGTGCATAGTGTAGTGCGTCATTCATCACACAACTCTACTCAAAGCAGAAATCTTAAAAGGTTAGTCCATCCAAAAATCAAAAATATGTCATCATTTAGTCATCCCCATGTGTTTCCAAACCAATTAGGTCAATATTAATAATAATAATAATAATAATAATAATAATTATTATTATTATTATTAAAATATGGCTGAAATAATGTCCATCATTATACATAATCTATCATTATACATCATAACAGATATATTTATGAAAAATGAACATCATACTTAGGTTTTCATTAAAAATTAAAACAACATACTTAGGCTATTCTGACCAGTACTTATTAAAATATATAAAATAAAAAAAATAAATAAAAGTGATCATACTAAATTTTATTTAAATGATTAAAAACATCTTGGTGACAAATGTGTAAAACTTGCTTTGAAGGATATTTGCAAAGATTGGTAAAGATTTAAAATGCCAATTAACTAGATTTGGGAGCCTGAACTGTGATCATTACATAGAGTCTAATTATAATGATTCTGATTCTAAATATGCCTGACAAGATTGTTTGAAGTATTGTTTAGCTGAATTAGGCTACATATTAGAGGCTGTAGGAAATCATGGTGAAAATGTATGATAGTCATTATTTATGCTCAGAAAGAATACAAATAAACAGGACACATTCTAATGTACGGAGAGAGAAAAAAGCAGTATTAAACTTTTAATGTTTTGATGCTTAAGCCCCACACATTATCAGATAGCTAATGGTCATAAACGTAGGTAGCTATATGCCATATTTAATCAATGTAAATGCATTAGTCCATCAACAGTTCCGTCACTCAGTGTTAACTGATAAAGTTATCAAGTTGATACACACTCACGTGACAGAAATATTGATTCAATCACGAGCGCATTATCAAAAATCCACTACCCTCACCTTCAATTCTGTAAATACACCATCGCAATCACCGTACATAATTGTGCAGGCATAAGCATTCTCAGCTCTAGATCATGTCGCTCGGAAAGAGCCTACATTAAGAAGTATTCAATTGAATACGAATAATATTAAGTTATGTAACAGATACTGGTGTATTATTACCTCGTGTCTTGAAAATGGAGGTGGCTCACATAGCAGCACAGTCTTTGGTCTCCAAGGAAACGAAATTTACTCCTCCTCTACTACATTACCAGCTTCTGATATTAATGCAGTGTTATTCCAATATTATAGTCCAATATTCTAATCCTAAATGGGTAAAAGCGTAAAATTAAGGAGCATCTTCTTAAACTCCGTCCGATGACTGATGAAAACTATCCATCTCACTCAAAACTAGAGCACAATCTGAAGCGTTACGCCTTTCAAGAGATATAAAGTAGCTACCACGATGTTACCTAATGATTTACGATATTTGCTAGTAAAGATAGTAAGGTCAAACTTCCAGAGGGTGGTCGCTTAAACCATTTATTTATTTATTTACTAATTTTATTTACTAATTTATTATTTAGGCTATAATTAGCTATTAGATATTATTAAAATATCTTAAAAATAAAATAAAATATGTAAATGTACCAAAATAAAGTATTAAAAAATAAAACGAAATATTTAAATTGTCTCAAATAAAGTAGCCTAATATTATTTATTTTACATATTTCAGTTAAAAAACAGGTTATGTGTATGTGTAATGGACAATTAACTAAAACCACTGACACAAATTAGCCTACTTTTTTTTGGACACTCGAATGATACTGAAGGATGATATTCACCATCCCGTTTGCAGTCACAGAAAGAAAGAAAAAACACTACAGCAGTAGCTTTTTTAGCCTATCTGCCATGTAAAACGAGATTTATTCCTGATAACTCTCACAAGAAGAAAACATTAGCCTACATCAGCATCGATTGAATCTTAACCGTGGTGTAGCCGCATTTTCTGAATGAAATAAATTGTGTTCATTCACCGCCTCTGCCTTACTACAGTCTATTATGTAAACGCGGATGTCTCCTTGAGAAATGACACTTGACGTGTCGTCTTAATAAATAACAGCCACTTAATGTCCTCATAAACCAGTAAGTAAATAGAGAGAGACGCACAGAGGCTGCGGCTGCTCTTACCGCATCACAGGGAAGTGCTGCATCGGCTCGGCCGATATAGGGAAGCGACAGAAGAAATGCATCGGCTGTGGCTGGAGACTGAGGAAAGCTGGAGCTAAACTTCATTTTCGGATCAAGAAAACACGGCTTGGAATCTCTGCCGCCAATCAAACCGCTTACGAGAAGAATTGCTCTTCGTTTCTCAAACGCCATCGGATGAATCGTTGACTTTGGGCTGGGGCTGTCAGGCAGCGGGGCCGGACAGACTGCTCTTGATGTTTCCTCAGTTACCGTACGAACTGTACAATACAGGCACAGCAACACAGCTCTGCCCATTCACTGCACACATACAGACACAGCAGCACTTCCCATTCACTGTCTAACACAAACACACCACACACACACTGACTCCCTCTTCACTTGATTCAATCTCTCTTTGACAATGTGACCCCTGGATAATGAGGTAATGTTTGTGTTTCCTCTGGTTTTTAAAGACTAAGTCTAAGGGCCTAATCTGGGTTTAAAATTAAGCACCACCTGACTAAATAATCTAGATTTGATACATGGAGAACATGGAGAATTTAGGCACAACATATGACACTATATACAGTAACAAAATATAACTATGTTGGTTGTTTCGTTGTTAAACCCCAACACCAGGCTTCTGGAAACATGTTAAAACAAAAACTCCTGAGATTATAGGCTGTCTGCGTGTGCATATTTATAACATGACAAACAATCCTGATTTAGAGGGTTATTCAAGGTTAAATCTAAATTTAAGTCACCTGAAGTCAACGTGAATTGTTTGTGCTATAAATGAATGTGCTATAAATGAATAGTGTTAAATAAATGGTTTCATGAATAAATAAATTAAACGGTTGTTGAGATGGTATTCTTTTTTGAAACAAAGAGGCTCGGACTTAGATACAGTGTTGGATACGTCATGACTTAACAAGTGCAGTGCATGGCTCTTACAAACTGCTGAAATCAGAATCAACAAAATAGATTTTGTATGTGGATATTTACGATGTATGGCCACCTAGTGGACTGTTTCTTTGCTTTTTGGTTTCATTCGTTTGTATGTGAATATTCACAGCTAGCCACCTAGTGGATTGTTTTGGTATGCTTCATGTGGTAATTTACTGTCACTCAGGTGTTTCTAATGAGTATACATAAAAGAGGAAATTGTTTGTCTGGGAAGCACACCCTGAAGAAGGTGGTTTGCGCCGCTACGCGTGGGTTGTTTCTTCCCATGTCTTTTAATTTTCTATCATGAAATAGTCAGTAAAATAAAGGCTTTTTAAATATTTTGAAGAAGAGTGCCTTGGATTTTCTCTTGTTACATTCAACAAAATACATCTTTGCAATGCAGACGTGACACATTTTGTAAATAAAAATTTGAAATGATGGGAAAAAATGAAATGAAATATGAAACTAAAACCGCCAGTGTGGTGGCATATCATGAGTCAGTCAATAATTTATTAAGTGGTTCTGCTGTGACTTTATTTGGAACAATTTGGAAAACTGAGCAAAAACAAACATATTCAGCAAGTAATTCACTTAATACAACCCGAATTCCAGAAATGTTGGGATGTTTTTTAAAATTGAATAAAATGAAAACTAAAAGACTTTCAAATCATATGAGCCAATATTTTATTCACAATAGAACATAACAAATGTTTATACTGAGAAACTTTACACTTTTATCCACTAAATGAGCTCATTTCAAATTTGATGCCTGCTACAGGTCTCAAAAAAGTTGGCAAAAAAGGGGGCAACAAAGGGCTGAAAAGCAAGAAATTTTGAAAAGATTCAGCTGGAAGAACATCTAGCAACTAATTAAGTTAATTGACATCAGGTCTGTAACATGATTAGCTATAAAAGGGATGTCTTAGAGAGGCAGAGTCTCTCAGAAGTAAAGATGGACAGAGGCTCTCCAATCTGTGAAAGAGTGCGTAAAAAGATTGTGGAATACTTTAAAAACAATGTTCCTCAACGTCAAATTGCAAAAGCTTTGCAAATCTCATTATCTACAGTGCATAACATCATCAAAAGTTTCAGAGAAACTGGAGAAATCTCTGTGCGTAAGGGACAAGGCCGAAGACCTTGGCTGGATGCCCATGGTCTCCGGGCCCTCAGACGACACTGCGTCACTCATCGGCATGATTCTGACATTGACATTACAAAATGGGCCCAGGAATACTTCCAGAAACGACTGTCGGTAAACACAATCCGCCGTGCTATCTGCAGATGCCAGCTAAAGCACTATCATGCAAAAAGGAAGCCATATGTGAACATGGTCCAGAAGCGCCGTCGTGTCCTGTGGGCCAAGGCTCATTCAAAATGGACTGTTTCAAAGTGGAAAAGTGTTCTATGATCAGACGAGTCCAAATTTAACATTCTTGTTGGAAATCACGGACACCGTGTCCTCCAGGCTAAAGAGGAGGGAGACCTTCTAGCGTGTTATCAGCATTCAGTTCAAAAGCCAGCATCTCTGATGGTATGGGGGTGCATACAGTATGGGCAGCTTGAATGTTTTGGAAGGCACTATGAATGCTGAAAGGTATATAAAGCTTTTAGAGCAACATATGCTCCCCTCCAGACGTCTGTTTCAGGGAAGGCCTTGTGTAATTCAGCAGGACAATGCAAAACCACATGCTGCAGCTATTACAACAGCATGGCTTCGTAGTAGAAGAGTCCGGGTGCTGAATTGGTCTGCCTGCAGTCCAGATCTTTCACCTATAGAGAACATTTGGCGCATCATTAAACGAAAAATACGTCAAAGATGACCACGAACTCTTCAGCAGCTGGAAACCTATATCAGGAAAGAATGGGACCAAATTCCAACACCAAAACTCCAGAAATTCATAACCTTGATGCCCAGACATCTTCAAACTGTTTTGAAAAGAAGAGGAGATGCTACACCATGGTAAACATGCCCCTGTCCCAATTATTTTGAGAGCTGTAGCAGGCATCAAATTTGAAATGAGCTCATTTTGTGTAAAAAACTGTAAAATTTCTCAGTTTAAACATTTGTTATGTTATCTATGTTCTACTGTTAATAAAATATTGGCTCATGTGATTTGAAAGTCTTTTAGTTTTCATTTTATTCAAATTTAAAAAATGTCCCAACATTTCCATTTCCGGAATTCAGGTTGCATTATTTCAGAAATTATGTTTAAAAAATACCTTTATACAACAGTTTGTCTGGGAACTTACCCTTAAAACTTAATTTCACTTTCGACTTAAAGGGTTTGTTCACCCAAAAATGAAAAGTAGCCCATGTTTTACTAACCCTCAAAGCATTCTAGGCGTACATGACTTTATTCTTTCGGACGAATCCAGTGATCCAGTGATATTAAAAATTGTCCTTGCTCTTCCAAGCTTTATAATGGGAGTGGGCAGATGTTGTTGTTTTTTTCAACAGTCCAAAAGTAGTCAAATAAAATGCATCCTTCCACAATAAAACCTGCCTCACACGGCTCCAGGGAGTGAATAAAGGCCTCCTGTAGCGAATCAAACACTTTTCTCCTTTAGCATAAACACTTTTCTCTCACTTCAGCTAACTGTCATACGCAGAAGCCATATTTGTATTTGTATACTTGTATTTTATAAATCTGATAAAAGTAATGACTCTTCGGAGATATGAAGGATGCAATGCTACTTTATAGGTACTCAAAATTATATGAGATTGGCAGAAACTGTGCGTGTTATGTCCCTTTTAATGATAATGTCATTCAGCCCCTGATATCCAATGCTGGGACACACAGATCCATCCTTTTTCATGAAGAGGAAGCCTGCCCAAGCTGGAGACAATGAGTGATGGATGATGCTGACTACCAGAGACTAGAAACAAATGCTTCTCCACAGCCATTTGTTTGAGAGCAGACAAGGAATAGATGCCCTTGATGCAGAGAAGTGCTTGGAAGGAGATCGATGGCACAGTCATATGGTCAATTTTGGAGTTGGAGGTGGCTCAAGACCAACCACAGATTGTGGTACACTGCTGGGACTCTGGACAAATTCTGCAACCTCCTGTAAAACAGAGACAGACAGGAGAGGGGGAAGGACTGTGATCCAGGTCTATGAAGTCAACGGTAATTCAGACAGGACACTAGATCCTCCCTGTGGTTGCCTGATAATGAAATTCCCCGGAGCTGTGATGCAATGATGATGGCCAGCTCACAACCATTAAGGCAGTGGGTGCTGAGGGCTTGAATAGAAACGCCATTCTTGATTGCCCACTTAGCATGTAATTTCCCTATATGTTTCCAAGTCAATAAGCACTGAACAGGCAGGAGAGTATGGGGGCTAAGATATGGGGACATGGGTGTTCCACTCACCAGGACTCCCCTGGTTACTGATGAATGAGGGCTTTACTGAACAGGAAGAAACACTATGACTTTGATAACCACAGTACAAACACTGACCCTTTTACCACTTTTCCATTGGGGCTGGTGCTGGAGGTGGAGCCAGTGCTCAGCCAAGGGTGGCACTCGTTCAGAACCGGCTCGCATTTCCACTGGCAGAGAGCAAAACCCTCTGTCACCAACATGTGACTAGAATTGCTTGTTATCTCTTGTGGAAGGAACGTGTTAATCTCTACTGCCAACCACTACTGCTGAACTGACATATTTAATTGTTTTCAATGTTGTTAATTTACTTAAACTCCAACGGCTTTTAAAAATGGCACCTTTTAAATTGTGGTCTGTAGTGGAAACTCCACCTACTGACGTCATAGGTTCCCTTGTTCGTGACCAGCAAGGTTTCGGAACCAGGATGTGGGCACCGGCCCAGGAATTTTTTGAGTGGAAAAGCACAGTCCGTTTCCCAATTGGGCTCCGGCTCCAGCACCATCCCCAGTGGACAAGCAACGTCATCTCTCCAATACTGCTTCCACTGGGGCTAGTGCCGGAGCCGGAGCCCAATTGGGAAGCAGGTGCACTCAGGTGCAACTTGCCCAGCTGTATGAGGCTGACCTTGGTTGGAACTTGTACAACTCAGAAATCAAGAGGGGGCTCCAAGGAATCAGCCCACAACCTAAAATAAGGGCCCTGGACTCTATGCCGCAAAACCATGCAATGGTCCACTTGAATCTTAAGGTAGACCAGAACCATCTTTTAAAGACCTTGATCATCTAGATCTTGAAAACCTGAAAATTAATACAAAGCTTCTGACCCCACACAGCAGCACCCCAGACACAAGCTGTCACCAGCTGGCACCTTGAAGCTCGACCACCAAACAAATGGGGGATCCCTCTGCTGAGTCCATACTGGCCAGAATGTGATGTCAAGATTTGTTTGGGAGAGGACACAAAAGCAGAGAAATGCTTTACAAAAACTTTATTAACACTCAGTAAACACAAACAAACAGTCGGAGTCCTGAGCCAGATTCCAACCGACTGGAATCAAAAAGAGTCAAGATCAGGTGAGGGTCAAAGCCAGAGTGACAGTCCGATTAAATCCAAAGGTGACTCATTTTCAAGGTCAGTGGTAGGCAGAAATCAAAACCAGGAAATAGTCCACTCAATAGACTAGATCAGAGATCTGAGCAAGAATTAGTACAAGGACATAGTAGATGATCAAACTGAGGAGAAGTCAGATAACCAGGATTCCTCTGGCAAAACTAGGCAGAGACACAGCATGAAAATGGAATTGACAAGACAAGATAAACTATACCACAGGACAGTAAGCATGAAGGTTAAGAAAATGCAGAGCAGAGAGGATAGTGATCAAACCACAGTCATATTTGTGGAAATATCAACATTCCATTATTTTTTATTGAAATTTCTTGATTTTTTCTTGATTTTTCATTATCGATTTATATTTTCATAACCTTAAGCACAAGGCTTGTAAAGTCAAATTAAACTGTATAACTCTCAACTCTATTGCCCTTCTGAATGCGCAATATACCATCATATATTAAAATGTCTTTATTTAGCTTGAGATGACACAACGCAATTACAGAATTACTCCTGTATTACAGGTTATGACAACTGTTGCTGTAGTGCGTCTGTGGTTTTTAGACATGCATACTCATATGATTTCTGATAGGGGAAGTGAGGAAAGGTCATTACTAACGGTAGAACAGAAACACACAGAAAGAGAGAGAGAGAGAGTGAGAGCGAGCAAGTTTTGTTGCTTGACAGATAAGGTTCATTTCACTTTTATCTATGGAGTGGTGACAGTGGCATATACCTGGTGACAGAGAGTCAGTCACTAGTATTGTACTGAAAATGATGGGCACTAAAGTGAAAAAAGAGACACCATTGTCTCTGGAACAGTTTCACATCTCTGAGGATTATGGGTTTATTCTTCCTGAGCCTCTGGTAGGTCATTACACTTACTGTCTAAAATTTTGTTAGCTGTAGCAAATCATTTAAAAAAAAAAAAAAATATATATATATATATATATATATATATATATATATATACATTTTATGTTTTTTACACCTTGTAATAAGAATGTATTGGTGTTTTATGCAATGTACAATATTATTAATATAATACAACTAATATTAGTATAATATTAGTTTCATGCAATGTACAATATAAATTAGCCTTTTCCTTACCAACTCATTCAAATGGTAAGAATAAAGGCATTTTATGACAAAAGAAGCAACTGATTGCTCTAAGGTAAAGCTACAGTTTCTGTCATTACTTGTTATTATTGATTTGTAACACACTGAGAGTGTTTGAATTACTGTGCTAGTGAGAAGGATTTAACAAACTATTTATTTGCATTTTTATAAAGTCAGTATATTCAGATACAGAAAGCCTGATTGTTTGTATAAGAAAGCATTAGACTTTGACAATGTTTGCTTTCTAAGTGACCTTTATCTATTTGCTTTAATGGTAAATAGGTTAATACAAAATGCTGCTCTCCAAAGATGCAGTTTTATCATTTCAGTAGTTCACATTCAGAAGCCAAGGAAGCAGACAGACGGTGATCTTAGAAAACTATCTAGACCAAATTAGTAGGAATTCAGTGTAAATTTGATGACAAATGCAGTTATTTTTTTTAGCTTCTAAGGTAGTGAATTGTTAACTTTGACTTACATTTAGTATCTGGGATTATGTATCTCTTTCAATGATTGGTGGAAAACTAAGAATCCAACAAGATAACCTTTGGACTGTGTACTCTGTCATATTCAACTCTTGGGCTGAAAAAAGCATAAATGTAGAGTAAATATTGTAACAAGTTGGCCGCCTCCCCCCTTATTATCATCACCACCCCGTCCCTTATACGCTGCCCTTCACCAGGCTCCCGACGGGAGTGGGTGTGTGAGAGAGGAGGGCCGCTGAAAACAGCCAGGTCTGGCAGCGTGTGATGAGGCGCACCTGAAGTGAATGGAGCCTCATCACCGCCGCTGATATACAGGTGCTGGTCATAT
>JAFVLL020003402.1:0-10214 GCA_021397915.2 Tor tambroides | reverse complement strand
GCAGAGCCACTACACAGATAAACACTGCAGCAAGGAAACATTGAATGTATCCCAACACAGCTCAAGGTGTTCTGCACTTTCAAACCCAGCACTGCGGTAAAGCACTCAATTTATGAGCGGGATACTGAGAGTTGCTGGAATCAAGAGTGCGTTTTAAATCAGTTTTGAATATTATTAAAGGGAAAGTTCACCCAAATATGTAAATTCTATCATCATTTGCTCACCCTCACTTCGACTTTCTTTCTTCCAGGAAACTACAAAAAAAGATATTTCTGTTTTTGTCCATACTGTAAAACTCAGAGGGTTTCAAAAGTTTGCAGCTCCAAAAAGGACATAAAGGTAGAGAGAATTGAATCCATATGACTCGACTGATATATTAAAAGCCTTCTGAAGAAGCATGCTGAACAGAAATTTAATCCCCTCAAATCAAATCAAAACATTGATCAATGCTATATGTAATTTAGTCTGTGTATTCATGCGCTGATCAATGTTTTGATTTAATTTGAGACTGAATAATGACCTAAATTCAAGCCGTTTATCATACGCTCTCAAAAAATGTCACACTTAAAGCAACACTTTATTTAACCCCTACCCCGACTATCTTATTCATTCCTAAAAGGCTCATAGTAGTACATTGAAGGTTTATATTATTACTCTAAGGTACTAATATTCACGGTTTAAGGGGTAGTTGTCCCTTTAAAGTTACTCCAGGGACAATCTGTTGTATCCCTAAAGGTATAATTTTTGCACATTTTTCCTGGCGGTATACAAAGTAAATACAACTATACCAAGTTTTCCTGGCAGTATACCAAATATACTTCAGAGGACTTGAAGTTGAATCGATTCATTTCATGCTACCTTTATGTCCTTTTTGGAGCTTGAAAGTGTTGGACCCCTTTGACTTTTGTTAAATGGACAAAAACAGCTGAGAAATTCTTTGAAATATCTTCCTCTGTGTTCCAGAGAATAAAGCGAATAGCATGAGGCTGAGTAAATGATGAACTATCCTATTAAAGCAAACTCAAGGTGGTCTGCTCTTGCAAACCCAGGGCTGCGGTGAAGCAGTCAATTCATGAGCTGGATATTGAGAGATGCAGGACCTAAAAATGCATTTTAAATCAGTTCTGAATATGTATTAAGGTGAAAGAGGCTGTAGGTATAGAAACGGGGTCAAATTCACCATTCATCCAGAATAGAAAAGGAAATGGGAAATTATAAGGGAGATAATGTTTTCACACAGGTGGAAACATTCTAATAAAGAGGATAAGTGTTTGAAATGACATTTACGCTCTCAACCGCAGCGCCACACACACAAACCCTGCACGCAGAAATCGAAACACACAAACACAGGTACGCACACACACAGAACCTGCTCCATAAAGCTGTCTCTTTGAGCTCTGCTGCTTTAATTTACACAGCCAGCACCAACTCTATCTCTCTTCACGCTGACCATGCACATTCCCCGGGATCCTTCCACTGCCATTACCGCTGCTGTTGTTTCAAGCAGAGATTAAATAAGAGGCCAGAGGAAGATAAATTCTGAGGATCTGCTAGGCTGCCAGACCAAAAAAATCAATGTTTTTTCTATGGGAGAATTCTAATGAAGGTACAGAGGTACTAGCCTTACAAATCACCGGCAGGTTTAGAGATATTTGAAGCTCTATGTGATCTTCAGAACCCTTTGTGTAAAGCTAAAGAAAGAGCTAATTGAGGGTGTTACGTAAAATAAAGAAGACTCTCGCGCTAATACGTCAAACGGACACTTTTAAGGCATCTGTTCGTGCTATTTGCATTAAGTGAATAACATATGTCGACACAAGATGCTGAATTAATGGTCAGAGCTGGAATATGCGAGGATTTGTTGTTGTCATCAGTCTCTTCTGGCACGGTGAGCATCTCACTCACAAATACAGCTCCTCAATCTTATTTCTCGACGCTCAGATAGATCTATCTTCAGATTTAAAGCCCTGCTCGTGTATCGGAATAGAGAGTCAGCGCGATATGGATTATTGGGCTGGTGTTGACAGCATTTTCTACAATCAAAATGCTTGAGAAGAAAGTTTAGAGTGAGATTGGTCATGTCATTAGAGGGGTCATTCAGAGGTTGCTTTGGGGACTGTCCTAGAACGCCATCAGGAGGGAGAGAGGGATTATGGGATAGCATACAAACACACACACACACCCACCCCGTCCTATGGTCAGCCTCAGAGGCTAAAAGAGATTCTGCAGTACTTCGGTGTCCCAAATCAGAGAGACCTTTCAACTGTGCCTGATGCAACGTGTGCCTCTGCGGTGTGAAATATGCACATATTAAAACTTGATCTTTCAGTCGTCTCTCAGCCTGTGTGATATGATAAAAAAGGGTCTGTACACAATAACAGCTATTCTTTTCAACCAGATTTCAAATGCTGTGGAGTTTATGGCTGAAACCTTGTCACAGCGCTCTCTTATTTGGCGCTGTGTGTACATTTGTTTGTTAAACTTTCATCTCACCAGCATGCACACCGCAAGACAAGCGGTCTCGCACCAGAGCGCAGGGGCAGAATGCCGTGAAATTGCTGTGATCGTGTGCACGTGCAGTATATGAAGTGAAACACCACAGGCTTTAAACGCCTGACAGGCAACGATGAAGTTTGTTTCCTTCGGTCGCAAGTCAACCGGTTTTCTGAACCCAACCTCAACAAGGATCGCTTTGTTATCTGCTTAGGTGTTTATTAAGGCTTTGAAACAGGGATTTAAATGTCAATAATCGCCATGGCTACCACATGAAAGGCTGGTGGGTTTCTCTTCTCTGAAGTCCAGATCATAGCTTCAGCAGAATGCAAAGACGTGATCATGGGGAAGCGATCTAAAATGATCTAAACACAAGTGGATTTCAAACATTCAGTTGATTAAAAGTGACAGTATAGACATTTACATTTTTTTTTAAACAAATATTGCTATTTAAAATAAATGCTGTTCTTTTAAACTTTCTGCTCATCAAAGAATCCTGATTTTTTTTTATCAGTTTCCACAAAAAAAAAAAAAAAAAACTGTTTTCAACACTGATAATAAGAAATGTTTCATGAGCTCCAAATCAGCATACTAGAATTATTTCTGAAGGAATGGCTGATGAAAATTCAGCTTTGCCATCACAAGAATACATTCTATTACTGCTGTATTATTTTATTGTATTTTGATCAAATAAATGCAGCTTTTATGAGCATCAGAGACTTCTTTCATCTTTTCAACATCTCCAAAAAAATGTTTTACCAACCCCAAACTTTTGAAAGGTAGTGTAAGGAGTGCAAAATGAGAAAAAGTATTCAACAAAAGCACAAATAAATAAACAATATTAATATATTAATATAATAATTTAGACAGAAATTTGTTCTGTTTTGGTTACAACACAATAGTCAGCAGTGTGGATTATTTGAATGTGATATAAATTTATAAATAATAAAATATTATAAATTGAACAGTCTTATCATTACTGTGGTATCATTGATCTCAGATGTATCATCCTTAAAAAGCAAATTGTAGTTGTGGACATGTTACATGTCTGTCAGACAGCTGCTTCCTGTCTAAGTGGGTGGTTCTTGGCCAGAATAATTGGCCAAAATTGCAAAGTGGCCCAGACTTTATTGTAAGAAATCTGGCTCTACAAAAATAATCATTTCACACAACCTGTCTTTCATTCAAGCAAACAGATACAATGAAAATAATCTTGCATAATTGCACTACAATGTATATGAGTTCCCTCTCTAAGTCTTCATGATCCATAATCATGTACAAGATCAAAGTTATAAAATTTGCTTATATGATTAGTAACCTACATTTTTTATTAGAATTTAAATCCTAGACATTTTATACGTTTTTTATATACAAAAAAGGAGATACATATGTGACCCTGGAGCACAAAAACAGTCTTAAGTCGCTGGGGTATATTTGTAGCAATAGCCAAAAATACATGGTAACACTTTCTATGAAGCCCGTATTTATAATACATTATAAATATATTTTTAAGGCATTTATAATGAATGGATAATGCATTATAAATAACTTTATAATATGGTGTATCATCTCATGAATATTCATAAGAACAGTTTTAATGTATTGTAATAGTTATTTATTTGTGGTTATAGCTTTTAAGAGCATGATGATTTATAACACACAATGACCACGATCCAGCTGCTTAAATTACAGTGGATTATATTTCTCATAGTTATAATATATTAGCTATAAGTCTCATATCTTGCCACGTTACTTATGTTATTATACTTAAAGCAGACAAAGACCACTTATAAGTAATAATAATAACAACAATAATATATTTTTTTTCTCTCAAACAGCCATAAGATCAGATATCAGATCAGATGAATGTGAAATATGACACATTTGCTTTGATTTTTTTTTTTTATAATATCAGTTTGATTATTTTGATGGCACCCTTTAGACAGCTGTTGATAAAAAGAAGAATCTTAGTAACTATAGTAACTTAGTAACATATTATAAAGTAACTCTGAAACTACATGTCAACTATCAGTCATGAGAGTATTAGTAGTGTGTCTGCTGAATATACTGTATGCTAACACTTTATTTTGATGGTTCCTCAACAGACATACTGAATATAGGATACTTTGCAAGTATGTGAGCATTCTACCTACCCTACCTAAGTCTACTAATACAATTAGTTTTATATATATAAACATTGCTCTCAAGAGATGTAGTAAGAATGTCAAGCTATGATATAGCCCATTATAAATGAAGTAGATTTAATATGGTGTTCATTGTGTGTTATAAATAATCATACTCTTAAAAGTTATAACCACAAATACTTAAGTACTATAATGTATTATAATTGTTGTTATGATTATTCATGAGATTTTATAACACATTATAAGGTTTTTTATAATGCATTATGCATTCATTATAATGCCTTAAGAATACCCTTATAATGTATTATAAATACAGGCTTCATAGAAAGTGTTACCAAATACATTGTATGGGTCAAAATTATCCATTTTACTTTTATGCCAAAAATCATTAGGATATTAAGTAAAGATCATGTTCTATGAAGATATTCAGTGAATTTCCTACTGTAAATATATCAAAACTTAATTTTTGATTAGTAATATGCATTGCTAAGAACTTCATTTGGACAACTTTAAAGGAGATTTTCTCAATATTTTGATTTTTTTGCACCCTCAGATTCCAGATTTTCAAATAGTTGTATCTCAGCCAAATTGTCCTATCCTAACAAACCATACATCAATGGAAAGATTATTTATTCAGCTTTCAGATGATGTAGAAATCTCAATTTCTGAAAAATTGACACTTACGACTGGTTTTGTGGTCCGGGGTCACATACAGACCCATTTAAAAACTAATCTAATCTAGTCATTTCGTCAGTGATTTCAATACCTTTTTGAACAGTTATAGTTTACCAACACTATCTGAGGTTTATTCAAAATAACACTGACCAAACTGCACAGGCCAAGGCTAAAATGACAGGTAGCATGTTTTTTTTTTTTTTCTATGATGTCTCATGATCTTTAAATGCACAGTAGACTGCTGTCAATTAGTTCACATTCTGATCATTAGAAAATGCTCACGTGCAAAACACAGTCCCCGAGCAAACCATGGCCAGAGATGTTAATGTGTTTGGAACACAAACACATTGACGTGCAAAAATACACACAAGAGAAATGAGAAAACAAGGCACAACCAGTTTCTCACACACACACACACATTGCAGTTCAATATTCAGCGGCTAAATAAATGTATCAAACAAGAAAATGTTTCGAAATTGTAGCCAGCAAAATATAATCAGCATTTTGTAGTGAATGTTTATGGTGATTAGGTAGTTCTGATGGATCTATTTCCTACAGTTATTTTGTACGCTTAAACATAAATCAGTCTGATACGAAGCTCAAGTGGCAGTGTCTGACCCTGACTCCACCTCCCGGATCTAAATGACTGCAGATTAAGAGGCGGCTGGCAGGAGACAGCACAGCCACTGCCGCCCCAGCCTGACTCCATTTTGCCCAGAGACGAAGGTGACGACACTTGAATAATTAACAACCACAAATAGAGACTTTAAGCTGCTCTCTCTCTGGAGTAGAAAGGAAGAAAACATAACGTTGTAAGACAGGAAAGCCACTCTTAGAAATACCTGCATGCTTTCCAGGCAGGAGGATCAGCGTTATTATAGTTTTATTATTATTTATTTTTTTAATATAATAATATGTTTTCCTTATTTGGTCTTATATAAGGATACTAATATAGCACCTTTTTTTCTTACAATAATGCATCTGAAACTGCACCATATTTGAAATAATGCAGTCTACTGTAAGTTTAAGTAAAGTTTTATTCACTCAAATTTACAACAACAGCACACCACGCTACTTGCTGACAATGAATGTGCTATAAATGTGTCCCTGCTATATTTTACAGTAAATTATAACTACCATCACTCTGGCATCTCTGGGACATTTATGATTCAGCAGCACAGACTGGACCCGCTCAGATTTTCTGTCAATCTCAGATGGTTTAATATCTAGTTGCTGGATTTTACCAGTTTGTGCAGTTCATAGTGCTGAATCATTGAGTTTTGAGATTGTTTGGATCATCTGTGGCATTATCTGCTGCAGACACTTTGCTATGTGCTTATTTATTATTGTGGTGTCTTCAATTTCAGATATACTTGCTCCGAAACATCACACCGCTTGTACACTCATGAGCGTGTGTGTGATTTATCTAGCAAGGTGATCTCTGTTTACACATACACATACCTGTAATGGCAATCTGAGCAATTTTCCAGTAAAAACATTTACATTGTTACAAAAGGTTTAATTTTCAAATGAATGATGTTGTTTTGAACTTTCTATTCACTAAAGAATAGCCTTATATATAGCCTTTAACAAACCTACCGACCTTAATGGTAGTGTATACTTGTTGGACAGATCCTGATTCATTTAAACTGTACACCCTTTCACACAATTATAAAATAATTATGAGCTCAGCTTTCGAGAGGACTGATGCAGGTGAACAAACTCAGTATTAAGCTGGGACTCTCACTCTTACTCTTCAGTGCAAGAAACTTTATATGATAATGACCTTTAAAAATGCCATTTATTTATAAATGAATTCCGATGGGACTAAAAGTTAATTTGCACTTTGTATTGCTGAATTTAATTATCATCGAAGCTCAGTTCAAGCTCAAAGCTCAAAGTATGAAGTAGATTTGGAACAGTGTTAATGTTACAGAATAACATTACAATCTTAATATCACATCACATATCTGATTTGTGTGCAAGTGCAGGCACAATCGTTCAGACTTCTCCTTAGAAATCACCAAGAATTAAACATTAAATGTCGACAATAAAATTAACTTATAATTACCATGCATTATTGATAGCTGTTAGTACATGAATATCATATATTTTGTGTCTCTCCAAATGTACAGAAATGTACTGTATGTGCATTAGAACCACACTCTAAGTACGAATACTAATGAATAGTAATGAGATCAGGTTGGATTTAGAAAACAAGAGAAAAAAAAGTGTTACAAGGTAGAGTGAGAGGAAGTGAGAAAAAGAGAGAGAATGAAAGAGCAGCATGAGAGCCGAGCAGAAGTTAATTGACTTGAGTCAAAGACAAAAGGTCTAGTATTCAGCACTCTAATAATATCGTCGCTTGTTGAAGTATCTGAATAGTACACAGATAAAGGGAGAGGTGGAGAGAGGTAGGAGGTTCAGTGAACACCTACATACTTAACTCAGAGCTCATCAGAATACTGTGGTCACCGGGAGGACTCCTCACAGCCCCTCTCTGCTCCCCTTTCCCTGCATCTCCATCTGTCCTCAATCGCAAACATGCCCCATCGGCGGTCGTCCCCCTGCGATCGGTTCCGGTAAAGCGGGAGGTGGGCAGCAGTGAAGCTCAATGAACTGAGGGTCTGCCGCTGTGTTACTCAGTGTTTACAAGCTTGCTTGGTCTGCTGCGGATTTTTTTGAAAAGGAGGAAAAGAAGCGCTTCACTTCTATCAAGCATCAAATCAAGTGAGACGAGGCAGCTGGGATGCTCTGCATTATAATATCACTCAAAGGAATGGGGAACATTAAAAGGCTCTCAGCACTCATATTGCGGTGAGTGGCTGTGAGCAACGATGGGGACTCGTTCAATTACTGGCACAACCACAGGGCTCTCGTTCCAGCGCTGCACCTGTACCCTCCCATACCTACTGCATTCATTGTGCTGCATATTTCATTTATATTATATAGCATAAACACAAAAGCATATAGAGCGTTAAAGGGACAGTTCACATAAAAATGAAAATGGTCATCATTTACTCACCCTCTTGTCATTCCAAACCTGTAAGCTGTTATGTTTTGTTGAACGCAAAATGAGAATTTTCAAGAAGTTTTTTTTTTTAGCTTATATTTAAAGCATAATAAAAAAAAGATGCAGTTCAAACATGTTTCATATCCTTAATGACAAACAGCATTGGATCCAGATATTATTAAATGAAACCAGAGATGCTGCAATGATAAATGAATCAATAAATACAGATTTACATTTTAGTGCACTGCTTACACAAAGCTATCATGTAGCAGAAGACTAGACTATATAGCAAGAAGACTTTTATGGTCTTTTTGCAACTCAGACAGCAATAAACAACCCAAGTTTTATGGTTGAATTCCCTGGGAATGCATGAGTTGATAAAATGTACACTACCATTCAAAAGTCTGCTCTATAATTTTTTTTTGTTTTATTTTTAAGTCTCTTACAGAATGCTCACTAAGACTACATTTATTTGCCCAAAAATACAATAAAAACAGCAATTTTGCAAAGAATTTGCAAAAACTATTTTCTATTTTATTATATTTAAAATGTAATGTATTCCTGAAATGGCAAAGCTGAATTTTCAGAAGCCATAACAGTCTTCAATGTCACATGATCCTTCAAAAATCATTCTAATATGATGACAGTGATACTAATTAATTTTTTTTTTTTTTGTGGAAACCGCGATGAAAAAAAAGTGTTTCTTTTAAATCCAAATTTTTTGTCCAAATCATAGTCTTTACTTTCACTTTTGATCACTTTCATGCATTTTTGCTGAAGTTATGTATTAAAAACTTTTACACTTTTGTATAGGGACCAATTCTCACTATTAACTAGTTGCTTATTAGTATGCCTATTATTAACATATTGGCAGTTTATTAGTACTTATAAAGCACATATTCTGCATGACCATATTCTACATCCCTAATCCTACCCAAAAACTAAACTTAACAACTATCTTACTAACTATTAATAAGCAGCAAATTAGGTGTTTATCAGGGCTAAAGTCTTAGTTAATGGTTAGTTAATAGCGAAAATTGGATCTTAAAATAAAGTGTGACCAAAAAGGATTTAAAGAAGTGCAATTTTGCATATGGCAGTGTTTGTATAATGCATGTAAAAGTATAAAAGTATCTGCCAAATGCATTAAAGTTAAAAAGTTAAAATGTCAAAATTTTGACTCTACATTTTAAAGCTAGTGCTCACTGTATAATTTCTTTATATGGAAAACAGCTGCATAAATATTCTTCAAAAACTCTTCTTTTGCGATCCACTGAAAAAATAACAGCTTACTGTGCAGGTTTGAATAATGAACACTTCTGGGTGAACTATTCCTTTAGGAATCATATGCTTTCAGGGTCAGAGTGGATATGTCACAGGCGATGGTATAGCAGTATCCGTCCCTTAGGAGGCAGGAACGCTGTAAGGAAGCCTCTCTATATGCTGCCCTTCAGTTGTACAAGGCCAGAGCTCAGGGCTGGCAGGGTATTTTTACTCCACTGCTTACGAGTGCAAAACCCTCCCGACGCGTACAAAAATGCCTGGCAAAGTTCAAGCGATTATATAGAGGCGAGCGCTTCGGAGCAAGAGATTGGTCTCACCGCGTTGGGCGCTTATTCTGCACTGAAACAGCGGGTAAATTACAGATCCTTGTGGCCGGCGACTTAAATATTTATGAGGGTAAGACAACAACAATGGGTTGACAGCATAAGATCGCCGTGAACGTTTCATCTCCGAACATCAGGTGAGCCAAATACAGGAAGGAGAAAGGGTAAAGCTGCCATGCTACTGTGTAATTGTGCTATTATACCTCAGCAGCAAGCCTACAGTGAAACCCCGCTGTGCCTTTGTGCCTTCTAAGTACACAGTTTATTCAATGGGGTATTTTC
>JAFVLL020003401.1:0-15853 GCA_021397915.2 Tor tambroides | reverse complement strand
CTGAGAGAATGTTCTTTCTTTGTTATCTTGAAACATTGTGCCAATGTTTTATTGAGAACATTGTATAATCTGTTACCTGAACAACATCCACAAAACATCCTTAAAATGTTGCAGGTAAAATGTTCCAGCTTTGTTTATACTTAACATTATAGGAACATTATCTGAAATGAGAAACATTCTTAAAACATTTTTTGAACATTACATTCAAATGTTTTCTCTAAAACATCAACCAAACCTGTACGGAATGTTAGCCAAAGTTCTGAGAACGTTCCCTGCTAGCTGAAGGGATTATCCTTCTTTTTTTTAAAATAGCCAGTTAGCTTTGGTTTACGTCGGGGTTAACCTGTTCCTGTAGGAGGACTGTCCTACAGAGTTTGGGGTGCTTGCAAGTTCTCCTGCGATCGATCGAAGTTCGTATTAGTTGGGAAATCGTAATTAGCCTACAAAGTCAGGTGCGTTCAAGAGCGTTCAAGATTATAAAAAATTAAATTCTGCAAGATTTATTTTTTAATTTTATTTTCTAAGACATGATGAATAAAGAGATTAAGAATTATATATTTATTTATTTATTCTATTCCACTCGTAATTAGGCTACTTTGTGGTGCCGCTTGTGCGTTCAACTCTTAACTCATATACAATCTGCCACATGACTTGAACGCAGCATTAGCTCCAACACACATCAACCAGCTATTATAAAACGGATAGTTCCGGTCCTTGATTCTGATTGGTTGAGCCACGTTCGAAGCCGTTGTAAATTACACAACAAACCTACACCTTTGTTTACTTTGTGAGTTGCTTGGCAACCACTTTGTTCCAACCATAGGTTCCAACCACAACTGTTTCTGAGGAACTACATTGTTTGGTGGAAGAATACTGCTCTGTTTTATTTTGTAAAACCTTACTAAGTATCCACCTTTTTCTTCAACGCGGAAGTATGCCTATGGGTGAGATTTCCGTTCATTAGCCGCTATCGGTAAATAAGGAGGAGAATAACAACGTGCAGTAAACGGTAAAACTGTTTGCACTACAAACCGGTGTGTTCATAATTAAGATAATACATTAAAATAATATGATAAGACATGCCAATTTTCAATATCAAGCAGCAAAACGAACTGTTTTGTACAGCTGAAAATAGCTGGACGCAGATGAGCCCGGAAGCTAGACCCATAGAATTTACAAATGGCCGCGCCCATTTTTACGTCAAGAAAAAGGTGGATATGGAATAACCGTTTTATAAAAGCAATAAGCCCCGTGAAGCCGTGGTTTACAGTGAATTTATAACAGCTAAGGGGGTTTTAGGCACTACGCTTTGCGTCGTGCCTAACAACGCCCCTTAGCTGTTATAAATTCACTGTAAACCATGGCTTCTTGAGGCTTATTGCTTTAATCAAGGTCACTAGAAACTTCCAGGCAAGCGTGTTGAAACTGGTTAAAGTGTTGGCCTTCTAGTAGCAGGACTGGACATTCCTGGTTTACGTTATAGCATTGAACCATGATGTAGCTACAGTGTGCTAGTGCTCATCGGTTGCACATGGTATCAGAAAGATAGTAAGCATTATTATACAAACATTTAAATGTTGTCGATGACCATAATTATGTGGAATGTGATGTCGACAATATTTGTCACTTAATATTTTGCTTTGCAGGAAGAAAACCAAAATCTTAGGGTTTTTTTATATTTGGAATGTGATTTTTTTTTCATTCCTTTTTTCATAATTGAGGCATGGCGATTATTATTACTAACTGCTAGCTACTGTAGGCCACTCACTCTATGTTAGCCTACGTGTTCTCAAATGTGCTTGCACTTTGCTTGATTTGTATTTCTGAGAATTAACCGAAATGGTGATGAATATTTTTGTGACGATGCAAACTTGAGTAGGCTAGTCTGAGGGAATTATGTTCTAGTTTATATTGTAATTTTATCCAGTGCAATCAATCAACGATTCAATCTATGATTGACTCAGAGGTGTGAGGCATTATGTAGTTTTGGTTTTCCAGGTAGAGAACATTTTAAATGCACACAAGCTGAAAGTCTAAATTTCAATAGCCTACATTATTTTACACAGTTCTGCAGGGATGACCTATTTTTGAAGGCCTAACCAGAGGCTCACCCTTCCCTCAAAAAAAAAGCCAAGTTTTTTTTTCATTGGCTTTTGTATTGTTGCAGAAAATAAGCTCTGTGACTAACAAAAGTGTGTGATTCTTGCACTTTTTGTTCATCATTAATCTTCACAAATGAACTTTTAAAGAATTTTAAAGCCTAAATAAAATCACCAGAAGTAAAAAGCTGAAGTTATAGGCTGTACACAAACAACACCACAGTCGCATGACTTCAACTGCAAGCTTTCAGAATCTCTTTTAATCTTAATCTAAAATGTGTATGTTGGAAAGTTTGAGTTTCTTTCTTTTTGAAGTTTTGTTTTCACAAATTGTGCAAGACTCAGTCATTTTCTTGTACTGTTTTCTCACAACCGGAGACTGTGGCTTAAGGAAGTTGGATCAGGGTCATGATAATAATAATGAAACCACACAGCTTCCTGTGGGCAGAGCTGACATAGATGAGCAATGGGCAAGAAACTTCACTCATTCTCTAAAAACAAAGATGACTCTGATTACTTTGCCAATTTTGCTTGTTAAATCATTGGATAATTAATGCTCAATTATCCAAATCTGCTCAGAGCAAAATTATGAAGTCAGACAGACATTATGAAGTTCCCATGAGGAGGTTGTTTTGGATATTGTGGTCTATTTTGGTCGATGGAAAACCATAACGTCACGTGTAAGATCCAGCTGGCCAGTGGTCGAGAGACAGAGAGGGAATGTAGCTAAACGTATAGTTCATCCATCTATTATAAGGAATACTGAACGTGTGTTGTCTTGTTTATCATTGTCTAAACATCTCTTGAATGCTGGTAAAACCTAAAAAATCAAGTCTTCGTGTTAAAAATAGCTTGATAAAGTCAATAAATGTCTTGTTTTATATGCCAAAACGCCACCTAGACAATGGTTCTACAATTAACTTAGGCTAACGATGCTTTTGAGAAACACAGGCCAGAACATTATAGCAATAGCACACCAAAATGCTACAAACAAATCAAAACACCTTAGCATGTAGCAATTCCATAACAATGCCCTTCACATGGAACTGGAAAAATGTGGTTGGTGTTAAAGGGGTCATCAGATGCAAAATTCACTTTACATGTTGTTTGAACATAAATGTGTGTTGGAACGGTGTGTACACATCCAATTAAGTGATGAGGTGTTTTGTTGTTGGATGTAATAATAAATATAGCAGTCGTCATTTACTCCCGACATCTGAGCCGCTGAAGACGCAGAGGATTAACGTTACTTTCGTTTTGAAGTGAATGCACCGATCTCCGATCTGCCTAAATGCATCTATGTTTGCGCGAATCATTCGTGATCCAGCTTCATCTACAGAAGAAGTGAGTATAAGGATTTTTTATGAATCTTTGCAAATCGCCTTTTCTAATATATGCTAGTTAGCAAGTTTCACGGCTGAAGTTTACAGTCTGCTCGTCACCCCACGGAAGAGAGGGGCGGGGTCAGCAAAGTCGTTAGCATTTAAAGCAACAAGGACCAAAAAAACGGCTTGATGAAAACAGAGCTGATTTTGACAGGTTAAAAAGGGTGTTTTTTACACTACCATTGAGAAATTTTAACCAAAGTATGTTATAGACTTTTCCTTAATACCCTAAAGAATCATATCAGCTTGTGGAAAATGGGCATCCGATGACCTCTTTAAAAAGTTGCCCAGTAGTTGTTGATGTCGCTTTGTAAAGAAACACTACGCGCCTCCGCGCATACACATTTCTATAGAGCGAACATATAAAATGCATGTGCATGACGTCACTGTTTTCACAAATTCATATTTTCATAGTTAACAAAGACAATAATGGTATAGTCTTCAAAAACTCACACTTGAATGAATGGCTAAAACGCTTGAAAAAAATTCAATTTTTACTTGAAAACGGTGTCATGTAAATGCCCCCTACAGCATCGTGGGGTGAAAAACGTAGTTCTATCATGACAACTCTTGGAAAATTTTAGCATGGTAATGGATATGACAGTGTTAATGTATTTGGTCTTGGTGGAATAGATCTGCTACGCTGCTGAATTGCTGCTGCTGTTGGCTATTGCTATTGTTGTAGATTATTGCTGCTACTGCAAAGTAAGTACAGGAACTTGCTACTGCCAATACATACGCCGATACGATGCTGTGAGTTTTTAAGACACACTGCTGCTGCACAAATAGCGTACAAAATAACCCATAGCAGATCTATACAGGTGGAGCTGGGGAGGTGGAGGGGTTCAGAGGAACTCTGAAAGCGTGCTGCAAACTGCTTTAGTGAATGCTAACCAGCCATTTAAATGTAAAGCAGCAAGCTCATTAACTACATATGCAACATTAATTAATCAGCTTTTGCCAAGTAGTTTAACACTGTGAATATCATGTTAACACTGTGAATAGTTTCATGACAGAACTTGGTATTTCTTTTTAATATGTATTTTGCATTTAGCCTCAAAGAATTATGACAAGCTATGTATTTTAGCATTTTAGCTCGTGTTTATGGTGGCTTCACACATGTGTCATGGCCATCCACGTTATTTCTCTCTCAAGCACTTAAAAAACTTTTTTTTTCCGTCTGGCACAGCTAAAATAAATATATAACTGTTCTACTGGCTGATTTGACATGATCCTGCTAAGCTCTGTGTCTTTAAATAGAGCTGTAATTGTCTGGGATTATAGTTCGCTGTGGTGACTTAGCATGGCTGGCAAATACACACGCAACACAGACTACCTATGGATCCGCTCCCACGGTTCCTCATTTACTTAATCATGTAATTAGCCAATTAAGTAATGTATGTTTTCAAAGAGGAAAAGAACCATGCTTAAGTCCATTTTTTGCAGCTAAAAGTAACATTATATGCAAAAAAGTGTAAATTTACATCATGATGACGTACCATGTTCATTTCGGTCAGGGGTTCTCGTTAAACCCTGAGTCAGAACTTTTGTTAGATCTTGTAAGGACAGGAAGGCTGGTCTCTAATCCTGTCAGTCAAAGCTGACCCATCAGGCACAGGTTTACCTGTGTCACTGGGCCTAAAACGACAACAGTGCTACGTGGTCTGCAAGGCCTGTTGGAAGTGACAGAAGAAGCAACCTGTGCACAGTTTTATCAAAGATAAAATAATTTTATCTTCTAATTGCACCTTGAACGCTTCATAAAACTCTATTATCTGTTTCACAGAGTCTGTTAAAAGAATGTCCAAAGTTCAGTGTTAATTTTAGTATTATGTACTTTTATAGTCTTTGTTATTATTTTGAATCAGCTTTTATTTTGATAGATTTTCAGGTTTTTTAGTTTAAGTTTTAGTAATTTTGTTGTGCTTTTGTCATATTTGATTTTTTTCTATTTAGCTTTATTTCAGTTTTTTCTTGATTTTAGTACTTCAGCATATTTTATTTCATTATTAATTTTCATTTTTCAACTAAAATGCTATATTTAAGTACAATATTGTCGATGACCATACAACAAACAAAATTCAAGCTTACAGAAATGGCTTTATAATGGAGGCAAATGTGTTTAAAATGAAAAATATGAGGTATTAAATATTATCATGTGTATATGTATAATCATTAAATATAATCAATCATGTCACAGATGTGTCCGTAGAGTTTTATTGCATTGAATCCAAAACAGGACTTTAAAAATGTTAAAGTGAGAGAGGAAACTGAGGAGAAAAAATTCAGGACAGAAGGCATAGAAATGACCATCAGAGGGATCATGGAAAAAGATAAGAAACTGCATCATTTCTATGGGATTCTATTATCAGCTATAAGGTGATATTTTATGTCTTTATCAACTATGCCCAAACAAGGAAGTCTTGGTTCAGTTACCTAGCATGAACCATGGTGATGGATATGAACCTAAAATGAAACCAATAAGCAAACCAATTTCCATTGCATCTCAAATCATCATTCATCCTTGAATGATGTTAATTTATTTTATATAGTTTATTTATTTTCACTTATTTAATATCTTTTTTTGTTTTGCTAAGGTTAATTTCATACCTAGCATTTTATCACATTTTATGATTAAATACCTCAGCCTGAGACAATAAAACTAATGCATAAGAGCAGAGGTCTTCAACCTTTAAGTTAGCTCAATTTTTTTTTTTTTTACAGTGCATCAAAGAATAACAGAAATATGTGTAATACCCAGAATGAAATGGGAAAAAATCCTTGTTTCAGTTGGTGCATCCGTAAGATATCGCCTGAGATGATAAACTGGCACTACCGTCATCACGTGGCACGATGTTCTCTTTCACGTTTGCCCCTCCTCCTTTTTTCTCTCTTTATCCCTCGTTCACGGCTGAATAATTAATCCCAGAGTATGCTGTGTTCAGGCTCACGTACTCACTTACTGTCTCTCCGCCCCACTGTAACCCCGCTTTCACACATGCATGCTCATATCTGCCAACATGAACACACAAATAGAAAAGAAATGCTTACTCAGCATTCTTCTTTATTCTGAAGGGACAGTAGAAGTGTGACCGAGTGCACAAGTGACTGTCCTTGGTTTAGTCAACTTGGCATCTTTCAGAATTTCCATGGAAACACTACACCAGGCTTCACTTTCACGGTGCCCACTATTCATATTCACTGAAGGAGAGAATTAGAGTATACAACACTCTCAACCAATGAAATGTGCTGTGTTTATGCTATCTATCTGTCTATCTATCTATCATCACACATGCACATAATTCACATATGGAATATTAATAGAGAATATTGTTTTGAATACAGTATTGAACAGGTAATATTACAGTTTAAAAAATTAGAACGTTTGGAATTCTATTCTATTCTATTCCCCATTTTACCTTAGCAAATGACCCCAAAAATCTCAAATGTGTCTTTTCAACAATGTCATGAGCTATGCTATCAGATATTTCAAAACATTTGAGTTTCATTGAAAGGAATTTTAAGACAAACCCCTGAGATGAGTTTCATAGGGAAGCATGACTGAAAACTCTATTAAAGGAACACTCCACTTTTTTTGGAAATAGGCTCATTTTCCAAGTCCCCAAGAGTTAAACAGTTGAGTTTTACCGTTTTTGAATCCATTCAGCCGATCTCCGGGTCTGGCGGTAGCACTTTTAGCTTAGCTTAGCATAGATCATTGAATCGGATTAGACCATTAGCATCGCGCTCAAAAATGAGCAAAGAGTTTCGATATTTTTCCTATTTAAAACTTGATACTTCCTGTAGTTGAGATCGTACTAAGACCGATGGAAAATGAGGTTGCGAGTTTTCTTGTGGCCGATATGGCTAGGAACTATACTCTCATTCTGGCGTAATAATCAGAGGAACTTTGCTGTCGTACATGGGGCAGCAGGCGCAATGATATTACGCAGCGCCTGAAAGCAGTCCCCAGCTCAGTAGCCTATGATATAGCCTGAGGACTACTTTCAGGCGCTGCGTAATATCATTGCGCCTGCTGCACCCATGGTACGGCAGCAAAGTTCCTTGATTATTACGCTGGAATGAGAATATAGTTCCTAGCCATATCGGCCTAGAAAATCGCAGCTTTTCATTTTCCATCGGTCTTAGTACACGATGCAACTACAGAAGAGTCAAGCTTTAAATAGGAAAAATATCGAAACTCTTTGCTCATTTTTGAGCGCGATGCTAATGGTCTAATCCGATTCAATGATCTATGCTAAGCTAAGCTAAAAGTGCTACCGCCAGACCCGGAGATCGGCTGAATGGATTCAAAAACGGTAAAACTCAACTGTTTAACTCTAGGGGAGGTGTAAAATGAGCCTATTTCCAAAAAAAGTGGAGTGTTCCTTTAAGTCTTTTAGTTATGAAAGTTCTCCCTGTGAAATTTAATGGGGAAAGGTAAATTAAAGGCAGTCTTTTTCGACCCAAAGACATAAAAAGTGCATTTTTTCAGCACTTTCTCTTAGTCAAGTGATGAAATTATATAAAACACTAAGCTTTGTTCTTTATTTCTTTACAGTGCCGATAAAAAACAAGGTGATGTCTGTGTCTCATTTGTACCAGACCTCACCCAATTCTCCCAAAATTGTTATGGGTTGAAGAGCGGAGGAAGAACAAGCTGGGCGGAGAGAGAGAGAGGAATGGATGGGAGTGGAGGAGAGACTTTCAGGTGGACGTGAGACTTCTCACATTCACTAGATGGGGCTTGGTTTAGTTCCTTTTTTCCCCTGTCCAGCCCCAAAGAGGTGAGTGTGCATCGGTAAACCTAAACCAGGCCCTGAATGTCATCCAACAACTGTCCCTGGAGTCCTGAACACTCAGATCTCAGGTGAGCGTGCGCTTATTAGCCGTGCTAAAAGATCGAAACGAACATGACTTAACAGGTTGGTTATTTCTATATGACGTACAGTTGTCATAACTACAGTTGTCCAAGCAAAACTGACTTAACACTGCCCTGTAACACTGAGTTACAAAACATCCAAACCTGTCTTTGAAACACAGATGAGGACACTTGTCCATACAAATGCAGAAGTGATTGACATAAACCATTAAACAAAAGGACAAAAGGTTAATATTGCAAATGGTGGTGTTTCCAAAATGTGTATCTGTGCACATGTGACCTAGACATCAGACAGTGACCACAAAAGCTTCATTGTTCTTCAAAATGTACAAGAACTAATGTTAAAATATGCAACAAGCAAACAAACCTGTGCACACATGCAAAGGCTAATAAAAAAGGAATCACATATTTAGTGGTGTTTATTTTGCTTAGGAATTTCTTCGCATCATTTACTGACCAGCTTGTGGAGGAGAAGTATGTTATTATTTTTTTGTGAAGTGGTAGGGAAATAATATTTTTGGCTGATTTGATTGGATTGGATTACATATTTCTGGCGGACGATAAAACAGGCAAGAAATCCCCCTGATTTGCACTGCAGGAGCGACACAAGCCTTTTCGAATGGTACAAATATGTACCATTAAGGTACTAATATGTACACTTTAAATACTACTATGTAGCTTTAGGTACTTATGTGCACCGTTTAGAGGTAAATAAGATACAAACGTGTACCTTTTGAGTTGTGCAAGCCAAGTGTACAATATTTTGTATTTCATTTTATTATTATATTGCTATTTTATTATTTTGTTCTATTGTTTATTTTGAAATGAAATTAAATAAAATGGTTCATTTCTCTTTGCTTGTATCACTGAAAACAGATGCATTTGAATTAGACGACTCATGCGCTCCCAGTAAATTTCCTTGGCTCCTCTTTGGCGATGATGTCATTGAGTGGACAGGAATCCGAAGGAGAAAAATAAACAAGTGCTGCATTTGCCAAAGTATTACATCACAATCACAAGATTACCGCCATTGTTGGGCCAGAATTGGGGCGACAGTACCTCTAACATGGGGCATTTCATAATGCTTGCGATAACAAAAATCAGAAATGCAAATAAAATTAAAAGAGCTATTGGGTATTTTCAAACAATTAAGTAGACTAAAGCTGTACTCAATATTTGTTTGTAAAAATAAAAAAAAATTAAAAATAAGAAAAATTCACAAGATCATGCTACATCACTAGCCTAATAAAAGTGTTATTGTTTTATTTCACATGGAGTTCATATGCGCAGCCAAACACTACTAGTTTTATCTCTGTAAAAGCTTTCACTCACAGAATAATTCTCTAACAGCACACTGCACATTAATAGCACATTTATACAGTGACAAATTGAAAACTTTAGCGTTTACCTAACAATGCATCCACACCACTAGGTGTCAGTATAAATCCCAAGATTACTGTCTTATCATCCAGTGCAACAAAAACATATACTAAGAATACCAGAATATAATGCTAATGTGCTTTGTGCAAGTTATTGTGTTACCGACCATGCTAAATGTACTGTAGAGCAATAGTTACCACAGTGAGTCACATAAAAATAACCTGTTTTGAAGTAAATGATGAAGATGTTTGACCATCAAGAGCTTCCTGCCGTGATGTTCAGGTAAGTGTTCCCCTGGTGTTGCTATACAGTGATGTTTTTTAGTTTGTTGCAATGAGTTTAGCAAACTTAGTTTGTTTCTGAATGTTTTAGTTTGCTAGGCATTGCTAGGGTGTTCTAGGTGGTTTTCATGGTGTTGTCATGTGGTCTCTAAGGTGTTGCTAAGCATTTGCTAAGGTGAGTAGAGTGGTTTTTCATTTGTTGTAATCCAGTTGCCAGTTTTAGGGTGGTCTGGATGGTTGCTAAAGTATTACTGGCCTAAAACGACCTGCTGGGGGGGTCCAGTCGTTTAGAAAAAAAGTAATTGATCATTTCAAATGACAGTACTTTCCAGACCGAGATAAAAGAAGTTCAGGATGAGATCACCAGGACCTCTTTTAATGTTACGAAAGTGTTTTAAATCCCAGTATTAGTAATGGGTTAAAATGATTCTCCTGTGTATCTTTTCATAAACATTTTTTTATTAGTGTGTGTGTGTGTGTTTGTCCAGAGTTGCTGAACTGACAGACTAAGAATGTTAGTCAGTTTTGTAGTTATATACTAGCAAAGTATTGCAACAAGATGAGAGCACGAGTTCTTGGAAATTCCTGTTGCCACTTTTTTGGCCCACTTACACAAGTGGACACATAACCTTTTGAACCTTAAATGAAGAATTTCAAACTTCCTGTTTCTACCTACATGAGTGTGTTAAGAGATACTGATGCTTCATGGCAATCCATGCCCTCTGGTTAAGCTGACACATACAGTAGTTGTCCTCCCTTGTATCATGCACACTCAGTGTTAAACCTAATCCAGTTACCACAAAAACTGTAATAGATCACTTCCTATGCAGTACATGTCATACGTTGGTCATTGTTTCAGCCTTACAATAAAGACCTCACAGTCTGTGTTTTCTGGTTGTTATATCTAAAGCTGTAATTCCATTCAGCATCCTATGCCAGTTTGTCACATGCCACTTTCTCCATTTTTGTCTCATATAATAAAATAATTTTTTATTCGAATGTAAGAAATGATGACTGAACAATGAAGAAGGTAGTTGTGCTCAACTCTACAATGGTGACTCGTATGAAAGACTGATCTTGAAAGTGTCTAGGCTGGATGTGTCATACTGTTGTCTGCTCTTGACCCTGTTCACTTTAGATCTCATTACTTTGCCGACTGACCCGTCTGGATTAACTTACTCTCAATGCTGGACCGTCAGCCAAGCACGTTGTGCACATACTCAAAGAGGAGTGCATGCCTATGTTCAGGTACAGGTGCGCGCAAACACTGACAATGTCGCATGCAAATTGTGTACGTGACACTTTCAAATGGCAACCAGAATGCTAACCTGCATGCATTGAATCAAGCTGCTCAAACTAAAGCTGCCCATATATCCTGCCACTAAGTTCTAGATAGACAGACAGACGATAGATAGACAGATAGATAGATAGACAGATAGATATATACAGTTATGTTCATATATATTTAGACACTGACACAATTTTCATAATTTTGGCTCTGTATGCCACCAGAATAGAATTAAAATGAAACCAGATGAAACTGAAGTGCAGACTTTAAGTTTAAATTCAAGGGGTTGAACAAAAATATAACATACAATGCTTAGTAATTACATAATTACAACCATTTTTCTACATCCCCCCCCCCCCCCCCCCCTTTTCAGGGGCTCAAATGAAATTGGACAAATAAATATAATCATAAACAAAATGTTCATTTTTAATATTTTGTTAAGAATCCTTTGCAAGCAATGCCTGCCTTAAGTCTGGAACTCATGGACGCCACCAAAGCCTGGGTTTCCTCCTTTCTGATGCCTTGCCAGGCCTTTACTGGAGCTGACTTCAGTTGTTGTTTGTTTGTGGGTCTTTCTGCCTTTAGTTTTATCTTGAGCAAGTGAAATGCGTGCTCAATCGGGTTAAAATCAAGAGACTGACTTGACCATTGCAGAATATTCCACTTTTTTTTTTTACCTTCAAAAACTCCTGGGTTGCTTTTGCTGTATAACTGCAACGTGAATATGTTTTGGTCAGCAGCTAAAATAATAAAAATAGTGCCTGTGTCCATACAGTATATGGACCTAACTGTAGATAAATAGACAGACAGACGATAGATAGATATATAGATAGACAGACAGATGTGACTTAATGTCACAAAACTCAAAGTACTTCAGCTGGAGTGACATGCTACATTATTTAACCTTGACCAAAGTGGAGTTACTTGTGTGCATGTGTATGTTTATGGAGTCTTTGAATATACAAACTGAGCAATTGGCCTACTTGGAAATTGGTCAATTACTCTATGACTCTTTATACATGTGATGCCAGGTTAAGGGTCATTTGCAGGGTGTGACAGAGTTTGCATGAAAGCTGCGGGCAAAGTACAAGCATTTACCCAAAGCATATGGCTGTTCAACACTTCCAAACTGTTTTGAAAAGGCCTGAAAGTGCAGATTCACACATAAACATACACACACACACACACACACACATTAACGTTCATAAGGCAAGTGAAAATAGAGAGCAGACAGACAGCACGTGATAGAAATTCATTGCCATTTATGGTCTTACACCTGCATAGCATCATAGAGTGGACTGTGTATAAATGCAGGGAGTGTAGTGTAGGGGAAATGTCACGAGGAAACCTGTGACCGTTTATACAAGTTCAAGGTGATGAAATTTGTTGTCTGAAGGTGAAAGATAAGTTAGTCCTTATTAGACAGTCGAGACATTAATCTGTCTATGCGCCAGTGGACATAGCGAATATTATGTCTGTCACTCTACACGAATAAAATGCAAACCTTAAATGATCAGAGTCACTTCAAAGAAGTCGGAGCAGTTTTGTCCTTGTTCAGGATGGACCGAAAATCACATGTAATAGTGTTATATCACATTGATATGGCACGCTGAGTCATTTTCCTGACTGTGATGACTCAGTGGTCATGTGCGCTAAACATTTGTACTCGTGCTTCCTGTCTTTCCTGTTTAATTCTGAAGGAAATACGGACCTCTAGTGGACGTTTGATGCCATTGTGGATTGTATTGAATCTGTGTTCCCTATATGGCTTAATTTCTGTAGCTTTAGTGTTTTGAGTCCGAATATGCAATATAAATATAAAGTCAGAATGTGCAAATGCGTGTTTTTTTTCTAGCAGTGAATTTGTAGCCTATGTTCGTTTCAAATTTGAGAATACAGCCTTCAAGGCGTAAATATATAAAATTATGTTCTCCAGTATTATTAGATTTTTGGAGCTTCTGTGAACGAACAGGATAAAGCAACACTTGGTGTGACATGTTACAATGAAAGTTTTCACAAGTCATAGTTACGTTATACCAAATGTGATTTGCCAAAATATCAGTTACTTAATACTGATTAATATACTTAACTTTGGTCTGAGCCAGTTATTTGTCCCAAAGACCTCACTCAAGAAATAAGCTTTTCTTTGATGTTTATGGCTTTGCTGTAGCACAGTTTAATTTATTCAAGGTTTAAATTTTTCATGCACTGTAAAATAACCATACATATAACAAGTAATCATTTCTAGATGTTTCAAAAGAAATTATAATGCTGACTATACAGAAAACACAATTTTGTAATAAAGAACCTGTCTCTCTAAATATATTCAATTTTTGCACCACACATTAATTTCAAAGAATTCATATATAACTTTGTACAATCCAAGAACATAGAACCTAACTGAGCAGTAACTTAAAGTTTGCTACACAATGATATTTTACCACTATTCACACCTCTATACAAGGCCTTCAGAATTCAGTATGGAACACATAATAAAGTAGAAGATTATTAAAGATACGGACACCACAGTATATTCATTCTAATAAAACACATAATAAATTTCATGGTGCACAAAAGAACACAAGTATATTGGTATAATAATACTTTTCAAACAAATACCAAAAAAATCATCACAATATGAGATGTACATTAAGTACAAATTCAAATATCAAATTCATCACTATTGTCAAATACATATATCTCCCTCAAACTGGCCTGTGAATGAACTTTTTCAAATCTTTTCTAATCTTTAAATTATTTCAGTCTTTAACTCTCACATTTAATAGTGTCTACATCGTGCCGTTTCTAGTTATGACACACTGCAGATACTCCAGGCATTTTATTTCGCTCATTTGTTTGGACAGTCTGTACATTTAAGCAGTAGAGGTGGAGATTTTTCTGTTATATCATTAAACCAGTAGGAGGCGACAAGCCTCATTCACTTCAACTCTTTCAAAAATGATTCATTCAGGTAAGGAATGAAAAAAACACTTCTGATTGTTTTAAGTACTTTGAAAATTGAAGAAGAAAATTGAATTAGGCAATACTGTGTCTACAATATATGTTACTCAATATTACCTTCTTATTTATGTTAGTTTTTGAGACCCCAGAACCAACACATTCTTCTTTTGCTAGTTCATGTTTTTTGCATTGTACCTCACAAAAAGACAAGGAGGCACCAAATAATATCATAATAACTATACAGATACAACTGTATTTTTTACTAAGCTTAGCATTAATTGAGGTTGACTAGAGGCTGATATGTTATTCATGTGAGTGTTTGCCTTTTGGTTTGGCCTTTTTCACAGTATTTGCACAAGTGTCTTTTGTTTGTTTGTGAGTCACGGGCTCTTGAGACGGGACATGGCGGGGTTGATGAAGGAGAAGTTGTTGAACATGGTCTGGTCCACACTGTTGATCATGATACAGTCTGTGACGGAAAGTCGAGGTTTCTCGTTTATGAACTCCTTATCGAAGTTACTACAGTCACTTGCTGATTTCTGTAAACAGAGAGTTAGTGTGTCAATCAAAGGTCAAATCTGTTCCAAAAACTACAGTAGTGAGCTGCTGCTGTGCTGTTTACCGTAACTCAAATGGAGCCTCAAAAGTTACTCATTTGAAATGATCTTTATCATCGTAATCATTTCTCGATAATGTTGCACACCACAAAAATCATACTCAGTGCTAGCATTTTGCTACGCTAAAAACACAACATTCTAATAATACTCTAACAACACTCTATAATTAAAATCGTGCTTGATTGAAATCAAAGATATACATCTTGTTGCGTCTTCTAATTTTTTTACCTCCGTTTTTTTATTCCAGAAGTTCGTTTCAACACGTATTCCTTGCATTCAAGTCACCAAAACAAAAATATGAGGAACAAAATCTTTACATTTTTGTTAGTTTCATTAAGACTTATGAAGACTTATGAATAAATAAGCTTTCCATTGATATATGGTTTGTTTTGATCGGACAATATTTGGCCGAGATACAACTATTGAAATCTGGAATCTGAGGGTGCAAAAAAAAAAAAAAAAATCTAAATATTGAGAAAATCGCCTTTAAAGTTGTCCAAATAAAGTGCTTAGCAATGCATATTACTAATCAGAAATTAGGTTTTGATATATTTATGGAAGGAAATTTACAAAATATCTTCATGGAACATGATCTTTACTTAATATCCTAATGATTTTTGGCATAAAAGAAAAATCGGTAATTTTGATCCATACAATGTATTGTTGGCTATTGCTACAAATATACCCTAGCGACTTAAGACTGCTTTTGTAGTCCAGGGTCACATATATACAGTGGTGGCCAAAATTATTAGAACACTAGTATTTTCACCAGCTAAAAAAATGGTTTTAAGTCAGTTATTTCTATCATTTGCTGTAGTGTATCAGTAGGAAATATCACTTTACATTTTCAAACATTCATTTTGCCATTAATTGTAATAATCCAGTGAGATTTTTGTATGGACAACAGCCAGTGCTCCACACAGAGATCTGATCTCACCATCATCCAGTCTGTCTGGAATG
>JAFVLL020003400.1:0-23329 GCA_021397915.2 Tor tambroides | reverse complement strand
GTCTTTGAAGTGTTTCAAAGAGTTCACTGAAATCCTTCTTAAGGAGTTCTGACTGCTCTTTCCGAATATCATTCTTCCCCACATGGATGATGATTCGATTTGCAGTCTTGTGCTTCATCAGAATGTTCTGAAGTTCCTTGTTCACATCAGAGACGGTTGCTTGAGGAAAGCAGCATGTAGTTGTAGTCCTGCTACTGATGTTTCTGATAATAGAGTCACCCACTATCAGAGTCCTGGGCTCGGCTGCGCTCTGAGCTGAATGCCGCTGTCTGCTTGACCTCGAGCGCCTGTTAGTAGCAATGTTAGCTGCTGGCTGATTCGATCCATGTTTTGTCACATTTGGGGATTCCTCACCCACATTCATTAATGCTTCAAATCTGTTCTCAAGATGTATAGGGGGTTGTAGAATACCAGTGTTTACAAGTCTTGTCATAGCCGTATCTGGGGTAGAGGATGCTACCGCAGCAATACAAGATACTCGTGACAATCTGATGTCTTGAGTGCCTTTGGGTCTCGCTTCCTGTTTGTGCCATCGATTAGTCTGTCGATCAGTTTCGGCTTGCGCCTCTACACTTGGCTTAAACTGTTGAGATTAACTAGATTCACAGGACCTGCCGGCTGTATGCTGAGGGGGTCCGTGATGACCGCCTGCTGTGTGTTCCACCTGTTTTGGAAGTCCAGCAAGTAACTTTGTTTCAAGAACCGCAATCCTTTGTTGAAGTCTGGCAGTTCATGCAGCAAGTAGATTCCACGAGAGGCATTTTCTCTCGTCTGTCTGAATGTAGACAGCTGTGTTTTCCTGTCTCCGGAATGTAAGCTGCTGGCAGTGGGGAGGCAAAGAGTCTTCTTTTTCCAAAAACTGTGTTGTTTGAGCACTGTGCTGATCTGCTGAAGTTGAAATCTTAGAGAAATCTGAGAAAAGTACATAAACGCAGGAGCGTCCGAACAGTAGCGAAGCCGGAAGCGTTCGTAGTATTGTGCTACAGTGCACATTCTATCAGTTTCACATCTGTCGCTTCCGTCTTAATATACTGTACGACACAACATACATTTACATCAAATGTTAACTCTGCAGTAGAGTTACACTCGTGGGACACTGCACATATTCACAATCACAAAAGTACATTATATGCATGTGCCTTAAATCCTTTCCGGTTAAACGTTTCATTCATGTGCTGTCCTGACGTGCGCTTTTTCTGAGCGCGTACACCTAAAGCACGCCTGATTACTGGACTAAGTTATCTTTCACGCTAATACTGTCAAAAACACACAAGGTTTACATATAAACAGTTGTTTATGTCTGAAGTGAAAATAAACAGTTGAGAGAAAAATGGATACTTGCCTGTATATTAGATGCTTGCAGGTCTTAAAGGGACAGGAGACTAAGGCCCAATCCCATTTCTACCCCTTAGCGCTTCCCCTTTCCCCTTTTGCGTGTTCACATGAAGGGGTAGGGGTGTCTCTTTTGGTTGGAAGGGTAGGGGGAAGGGGAAGGGCCAGATAGCCCTTCAAATGAAGATTTTTCAGGACCACACTACAAATGAGGGGTATGAATCACCTCAGCGTAAACCGGCAACATGGCTGCCCGAGCGAACAAAAAGACACATCAATGTAAGCATTATTGGCATTAATAAAGATTTTAATGGAAAGTAATCATTTGTTTTATGTTTCATTCAATCATGAGTTCATATTTACGGTTATGTTATTCAAAGAAATGCTGGCAAAAAATCTCTAAAGTTTCCTAACGTCATATAATTACTGACTGCACGATAGTGCCACAACATATTTTCATGTCTGATCAGGGCGATAACCACCTTAGACATTGAGGGGCTAGTTCCCTTAATAATTAGAAATCGCTAAACCTTTTTCTCAAATATTGAGAGAGAGAAGAGTATCTGCATCTCTGCATTTCTTTTTACAATGAGTGAGTTTAACATTACTTCAAAAACAGCGATTTTATTCTTTTGTTGCTGGAAAATATAATGTAGCGATTCAGTATTTAAACTGTTATTAATAAAAGTCCTGGGGCAGCGTTGACAAGTTTCTTTGCTCCTGGATGTGAGCTGCATGATCTCCGATATATGTGTGTGTGTGTGCGTGTCAGTAAGCAGCGCATTAATATAGAACGGTAATTAAAGTCTCTAATGCACACCAGTATAGGTGTGTGTATCGTAGGAGCTAGACAACATATGATTACGTGTGATGGTATAATAGTGGTGTCCCAATTCTTAGGGGAATATTTTCACCCCTACCCCTTGGCACTCTGTTTCAAGGCACAAAGGGAAGGGGAAGGTGGAGGGGGAGGGGTATAAAATAGAATTGGGATTGGGCCTAAACATGCTGCCACTTGTTATTAAAGGGATAGTTAACCCAAAAATTTAATTTCTGTTATTATTTACTCATGCGCATGTTGTCCCAAACCTGTATTAATTTCTTTCTTGTGCTGAACACAAAAGAGGGTATTTTAAAGAATGTGGGTAACCAAAAAGTTGCTGGCCCACATTGACTTTGATAGTAGGAAAAGAAATTGCTATTGAAGTCACTAGGGACCAGCAACTGTTTGCTTACCCACATTCTTCAAAATAACATTTATGGTCAACAGAAGAAAGAAACTCATTCAGGTTTAAAAAACAACTTAAGAGTAAGTAAATTAATTAATTTTTGGGTGAACTATCCCTTTAATGTTAATAAGACAAAACTTTAATACAGTTGCTTTAATAAGAATCAATGTATAATTGATGTATCTAGTGTTTTATTTTTATATTTGTTTATTCAATTTCTTAAATGCTACTTCTAAATAAACCTACTGTACCTGAAAAATAAAGCACTTATTTGTATATTATGTGTATTTATTTGTATCTTTGTTCTTAGTTTTATTTTTGTTATTAAAAAATATGACAAAGATTTTTATCTTTGCCCACTTTGGCTTAAATATCTGCCACTCTTTTTTTATTTTATATTTTGTTACCTTGTAATGCTTTGTTTTTAAAATAGGGAAATTAGTTAGGCTTTACTGAGACAACTTGAAAAATAGTAAAACCAACATGGCAAAGAGTTGATAAAATCGTGGTATTCCTGAAAAAAATCGTGATGTGATATTTTTGACACGTCACCCACCTCTAATCACCATCCATTTTTATTTAGTAGTATTATATAGTGTTACATTCCAGTTGCTGTGCATTTGGGGCCAGATTTACTAACAGCGCAAAACAAACTTGTGTCAGGATTTGCTAAAGATGTACAGTAGGAATGTGCATCTCCATAACTGATGCCGATGCGATACACATCTCGATGCATAGCCAACGATACGATACACTGAAGATACATATGAAGCAGCTACCGATGCGATACGATTCACCCCTTTTACGATGCAGTGCGATTCGATTTCGAGTCAACACAATGCGATTCGATGCAATGAAAAAAATATGATCGCTTTTATTCCTTTGGTTCAGACAGACAGCAAATAATAAATTAACTTTTGTGTCTTTTGACTTTTAACACCTCGAGGCCTGTTTCATAAAACAAGTTTACCAAATAGGCCAGGCTTATTTCAGTTAGTCTGACTCACTGTCAAATTATTTGGTTCCATAAAGCAAATTTAACAGATCAAGCTCAGTCACTGTTGCAACTTATGCTGAAAACTACCTGGTTCAGGGCAGGCTAACTGTCAGGCTAAGCTGAGCTTCTCTAACACTGACCAATAGAAACACTATGATATTACCACTGACTCTTTCACATAATGTTATAGCCATGCAGCCTTTCTCTCTGGTTTCATGACAGCTGTACCTTTTATAGTTAGAACAGAGAGCATTAGAACATTACAATCTAACATTGCTCTTTAAAGCATTAACAAACGCTAAACTAAAAGTTAAAATCAGTAAATTAAAACTACATTTTAACTGCTATAAGAAACACACATTAACTCATCTGAGCTTAGTAATTAGGACTGTATTACCTCACATTTTATTTACCCTTTATAATAGTCCCTTTACAGTTACTGCTATCATAAAATGCATATTTGACTCAGAATTATCGCGCTCCTATTTTAGCACGCATGCGTGTAGCAGCGCTCGTCCATTCGCATGAGCCCACACCTGACAGCAAAATGGATATATTTGCATGACTTTCTAATATGTACAGATGAAAAATATACTCGTGACATGTCAGTTATGCATTGAGGAAAATAAAACGTTTCAAATGCATTAAACAGCACAAATATATTCGCTGTTTGCCATGGTGGATCGATTTGATCCATGATCGACATTAAGGGCTGCTTAAGAATAAGCGTGCACAAATTAGTTAGATTGTGTGAACTTACATTGTCGTTTATAACCGCTTTAGCCCCGATTGATTTGTTAGGTTATTTCAAATCAGATTTTGGACTTTAATCGCCGCTTTTCCTCAGGTCTCCATAGTTTTTTTTTTTTTTTTTTTTTATTGCAATAATAATAAAGAATACAGTATAATAGAAAACAAACATAAAAGAACAGTATGTACAAAATGAACAAAATACCTTTCAATAAAAAAAATACTCATGGATTAATAGATAGCAGAAAAATAAATGTAAGTTCTTTAAGTTTGGCAGAAAAAAAGAAGAAAAAAAAGAGAGATAGAGGACATACAAATAAAGATACAAATATATTAAGGGACAATCTTAAATTTAGCACAAATTCTAGAAGTTTTTAAAGCTTTCTTGTTAACAGACATTGATATTGTATTTAAATACAATTTCAGTTCTTGTTTGAAGATGTTAAAGTGGGGTTTACATTTAGTATATTTACATTTATGGACATAAAACTTTCCAATAAATAACAGAAGGTTTATACAAAAACTTGCATTAAATAGATTCTTATCTTTAACATAAAACTGCAAAGAATGTTTATAGCACAAAGAGAAATCATAAAAAATATTTTGGACAATCAGAGCATTAAGATTATTCCAAAAATACTGAACAAAAGGACACTCCCAAAACAAATGAGCTACAGTTTTCAGAAGAAATTCACAGAAAGAAGATATCAATGTCACTTTTAAATTTCTGTAAACTGCTTGACAGGATAAAACCTGTGAATTATTTTATAAGACATTTCTTTAACTTTATTTGTTAAGAAAAATTTCTGAGGAAGTGACCAAACATATGCCCACTTAATATCATCAAAAAGGTTGTTCCAATAAGAAATGGAGGAAGAAATAGAAGTAACAAGGTCCAAAAATAAAACCTAATTTTGTGATTGGATTTTAACAGAGAAAAACAAACAGAACCAACCACAGGATTCAGGAGTGGGAGGACAAAAACAGAAATCAATGAGCCACTGTTATTATTTCTAAAGAGCATACAAATTTCCAAAGAGATGGCCTTTAAAACTGTATTAAATTCTTTTCTAGAAACAGGAAAATTATATCTTAAAATAAAATCAGAATAATTAAACAAATTGCCATCATTGTCAAACAATTGGTTCACTAACAACAGTCCATTACTGAACCAATTTTCTAAAAACAAGGATTTCCTCTTATGTAAAATATTACAGTTGTTCCAAATAAAAAAGTTGTGTGGTGAGAAATTATGCTTATAAATAAGTTTCCAAGCCAAAAGCATTTGCTGATGATAATTGGAAAGTTTGATAGGGAGTTTACTAATGGAAAAATTACACATTAATAAAAAATTAATTCCACCTAATTGTGAAAAGACATATCGAGGGATTACATTCCAAATAGAAGACTGATTATGGAGAAAGCGTTTCAACCAGTTGATTTTTAAGGTGTTATTGAGAGAATCAAAGTCAATAAAATTTAAGCCGCCTTTATTGTAAGAATTTAAAATAACAGATTTTCTAATATAATGAGTTTTATTTTTCCAAAGAAATCAATTAACTTACAGGTTGGTCTATCTACAATATAAAGAATTAGCAGCATAGGATAATCTAGAGATACCCTCAGCTTTAGTAAGCAAAGTCCTTCCTTTCAATGACAGATCTCTTAATAACCAAAGATTAATTTTTTTTTTTAGTTTTTTCCATAATTGGGTTAAAATTCTCCTGACATCTTAGTTTAGAATCTTTAATTATTTTGATTCCTAAATATGTGACATTCTCTTTAATGGGAATATTACAGATAGAAGATGCAGCACATTTTTTAATTGGAAGTAACTCACATTTATTAATATTAAGCAGAAGGCCAGATGCATTTGAGAAAGATAAAAGAGACTTTAAGGCAATTGGGATCTGAGAGGCATCTCTTAAAAACAATGCCGTATCATCAGCCAATTGGCTAATAATTAATTCCGTTCCAGCAACAGAAATTCCCTTCACAGGGCTCTCTTTAATATGGAAACATAAAAATTGTGTCTCAGGTCTCCGTAGTGTTGTTGTGATTCGTCATATTCACGCGCAGCGGTGATGAGAGAACGTGCTTGAGACACAGTTTCGAGAGGAGAAATCAATCTACATATAAAATACTGGTCACAGGTTATTGGTCACTTTCTAAACAATAAAAGTGTAGCGCATCCACTAGTAATTATATATAAATAAATCGTTTTTTACCGATGCAGGTATGTTAGAAACTTTTTAAACACTTTTTAAACCGATGCATCGCATTGTTAACATTTTTTGCCGATGCACCGAGCGAATTGGGGAATCTTCCCATCCCTAATGTACAGTGAATAATTAACGTTGAAAAGCCGTAGACAGTAATTTTTGTGGCTTACCTTGTTGCATATGCATTTGTAGGAGTTTTCCTTTCAGATTCAGAATTTATGGGAGGAGAGTATTTAAATGAATCATGTAACATTATTTACTAAGCTTTGCGCTAGTCAATTTACTGGTGTTTGCACCATTATTTGCCACCCAACAAAAAGCATGTCTTAAACCATTTGTGCCTGTGTTGTTAGTAGATTACACGCAACATATTATAGTTTTGGTACAGCAAGAGAGAAATATTAAACATAAAATTGCTTTTTTTTGTTAAACCTTTTCTGAACAAATCTTTCTTTTAATAAATTCTATTATGAATTTTCTTAGAGATAAAAATCTACCTAAGCTTATGCTCTAAACCAGAGGTCCCCAACCACCGGGTCGCAACCCACTACCGAGCCGTGGAAGAATTTGCTACCAGGTCACAAGAACGTTCTGAGAAAATGTGTAGCCTATATAGATATGATCATATGACACTGTTATTTATTGTGCGTTAATGATTGTTCTAATTATCCTGTATTTTCTTTCTACGCGATTGATATGGAGTTGCAATTTGATGATTTTCATGTTAAATTAGTATATAATAGATTGCTCTGATCTGTCATAGTCTATATTAGGGTTTAAACGGAGCGCAGTTGATCCGTGATTCGTACAGACCAGACCCCACTGTTCAGCACGCATGTTATTTCAAGATTAATTTGCCAAATTACACGTTCAACAATTTTAAACCACAAGAAGAAGAAATGAAAGAGAACTCAATTCGTTACTCACTCGCTGTTCTCACACACAGCCAAAGCACGCACAAGCTTGGAGACGTGTTTCAGACAGCGCGGAAATACCGAGTTGATTCCTCTTTGGCGTCTCCCTGCATTTAAGATACATAGGCTCTACACATAAAATTGTCAAAATTGTCTTTCACTGCATGATTCAGTCTATTAAAATGCATTTTGAATGATCACAAAATTCAAGAAATGGGGGCAGAAAATGTATATATTTACATTATTTCATATAGTTAATATCACAGAAGAGTGCCGTTTTTTTCTCTCCAAAAATCAGCATGATAAATGATTTTTACAACAGTTCAATAAGCAAGAAGTTAATTAATAGACTTACATTTTAGACACCATATTGCCTGTTTTTGCTGAATTTCGACAACAAAAATCATTCCAAACAAAGCCACAGCACTGTTTTGCGTCTCTGAGCAACATGACAGCGTTTCGTTCCTGATTGAATCAACCGTTTTAAATGATTCTGTTCAATCGCATTGACTCACTCACAGTTAACAGTGACTTGCTTCCACCTACTGGTGGTTTTAATTTCACTTTTAAAGTATCTTTTAATTTTTTAATTAATTTCAAACATCAATTGCCAATGTTTTATGTTTAAAACATCAAAACATTATTTATGCATTTGTAACTGCAGGTTAAAGCATTATGTCCCTCTGAGCTGCATTAAACAGTGTGTAAAAGCATCTAAATGCCATTCAGATGCAACTTCTATGTTTTCCTCTGCATTGCAAAGATGAATTTTGTCAATACTCCATTTGCTTGGTAACAGCCCAAATGTCTCATTGACTGATTAAATGTAAAAACTTAACTCAAAAGGTGATGCACACTTTTAGAAACAAATGGCTGTATGAAAGTTAAAAAAAAATGCCCATAAAAGGTAAAAATCAATTTAAACTTATTAGGAAAGATTAATCTACTACATGACAATAGGCTACATCAGCTGGAATACTTCAAACTGGAGCTGTTTTTGTTTTATATGCTGCTGAGAAGACACCCCAGAAGATGGGTCAAGTATAGCTCCATCATTGTTCAAAGTAAAAAAAAAATAGATTTAATAAAAAAAATTGTAAAAATCAAGGAAATTCTCCAGCTGTGATCCTTGGAGAGTCTTTGGCCACTCAAACTCACTTAACTCAAAATAAATTTGATAAAATAATATAAAATAATTATAATCCTGTGGAACAGGAAGTCATGGTTGGACACTCAAAGCGCTTTACATTGCAAGGGGGATCTCCTCATCCACCACCAGTGTGCAGCATCCACCTGGATGATGCGACGGCAGCCATATTGCGCCAGAACTCCACATACCAGCTTATTGGTGGAGAGGAGACAGAGTGATGAAGCCAATCATCACTCAATGATTAGGACGCCATGATGGACAGAGGCCAATGGGCAAATTTGGCCAGGATGCCGAGGTCACACCTCTACTCTTTTCGAAGACTTCCTGGGATTTTTAGAGAGTTAGGACCTTGTTTTAATGTCTCATCCTAAGGACGGTGCTTTTTACAGTATAGTGTCCCCGTCACTATACTGGGGCATTAGGACCCACACAGACCACAGGGTGAGCATCTGCTGGTCTCACTAACACCTCTTCCAGCAGCAACCTAGTTTTCTCAGGAGGTCTCCATCCAGGTACTGACCAGGCTCAACCCTGCTTAGCTTCAGTGGACAACCAGTCTTGGGCTACAGGGTGATATGGCTGCCAACATAAAAAACAGTATTCAGCGTATTTGCTGTCATTATTATTGTTTTCAGGTGGTGCAAGCATGTAAATCCTTCATTTAAACAAACAGATAAGAGGTCAAATTGAACAAATGGCTGAAAACTAGTTTGTGAATAGTTACTGTATTAAATGCATTTATTTGTGTAGTTATGTGATTATTCTTCTGTGTTTAAAAGTAAAATAAGATGCTGAAGATACTAAATACCCAGCCATTATAATGCAAAATAATGTGTTAGGCACTGTAGAGACTCTACAGTTTACTTTGCTAAGATTTCACTTCGAAATAAAATTAGGAATATAAATATATATTTACAAATGTTTGGTTGTACCACTTGACATTTTTGGGGGAAACTTGTTTAAACACATTGTTCCCAACTTAAAAATATGCATTACATTCATTTTGAAATGATTTTCAAATCTTTTGTGTGTGCTCAATTTGTATCTTCAGCTACATGCTGATACAAACTGTATGTCTGCTTAAAACTTGAATTTGGCTTGTTTTGGCAGCAAAAAAATAAATATAAAAAATATGTAAATGGAACTGTGGTGTAATTGTTCCACTAAACTGTTATATTGGAGGATCCTGAGATGAATCTTCATATATATATTCATTACTATTTAACTACTGTATGTTTTGTTAGATTTATTTTAGATTTTGATCATTCTGCCCTCTTTAGGCATGAGATTCTCAGCATGCTTGCCAAGAATCCACCTTTCACCAAAGCAGCGGATTCCTTGTTGTGTAATGAAGCTTTAGTGGACCAACTATGGAAGCTGATGAACTCAGGTAGAATGCAAACATTGAATTTTTCTCCTCATAAATTCTTGTGGTGCTTATATGGAATTAATCCATCAATTTACAAAGTTGACAATGCCAAAAACCCAAACAATCTCCATGTTATAGACAGCATTTTGTGAATATGTACTCACATTTAGTGAACCCCAGTCAATATACATTATACCAATACTAATGTTATGCAACTCTCCAGGTGGTTTGTTTTAAAAAATGTCTCCCAGAATTCTTACATGTATTCATCCTCAGAAACCTAGGACACCTTTACATGCAGATAATCCAATTAAATTCTGATTCTCTACTGGTAAGGAACTATTGGTCTGAAACACAAAAGACAGTAAATCAATACCATTGAACCCACATTACTTTGTAACCTGTTTTTAATTATTGCTGGTTTTTCTCAGGAACTTGCATAAATCTACTTTTTGCAACCACTGGCAGTGTTTTAAAAAAAGACTCTTAAAAATCTGATGCTGTAGTGAGAATTTTCTTGGTTTGTTTTTTGACAGGGAGGTCTTGTTCTGCTCCCACTGTGAAAAGATTTATTGTGATAAAACACTTCTGTTCATTCTGGGTTTGCAACCACTCTTGGCAGTACAAATGCTGAGCCATTGCCAGCTGTGATGAAAGTCAGTTCTCGTATATTTGATTTAAGTGGTTGTAGGTGGTGGTCAAAAACTGTAATATTTTACCACATGATCTTTTTTCTCAGTTCTTATGCTGTGGTTTCTCCAGTGCTTTTTGAAGTTGCTGTTTTGTTTAATACACACACAAACGATCCAAGAACAAAGTATTTTCTCCAAAATGCATGGCTGCATGTTTTACTTGTTTTTGTTGTTGTTGTTTTTTCAGTTTTAAAAATGGCCCATGAAAACAGTGCTGTTGCATTAGGTTCTGTGCATAATTTGCTTTAAATCCAGTTGTGAATTTTTATTCGCCATCTCATACCATTACCAAGACATGTTTTAGGTCTCAGAAATAAAAGCAATTTTCTCTCTGTAATGTTTGTGGCTGATAGCATGTTCTGGAGTAGCACATTGCCACAGAGAGAGGGATTTCCTTAGTTGATCGACTTCACTGAACTTCCCCACAATTTGTTGATATGCAAATTAGTTTTTCATGGGATTGCAGAGGTGTTTATTAATTTTCTATGGCTGCAATAGTATGTAGTAGTTCCAGGTTTGTTGACCACATTTTAGGGAAACCAATATATACAGAGGCATTTATCAACCATTGAATTATTTAAAATCGAATGCATGCCATGCTTGCATCAATTACCAGTCTGGTGATTTTATTTTAATTTTTCACTTAGAAATTTAGTATGTTGCAATTTACGTCTGTCTCTGTATGTGCCTTAGGTACCTGTCATGACTGGCGTTTGCGATGCGATGCAGTGAATCTGTATTACACTCTGTTTGGACTGACCAGACCCTCCTGTCTGCCACTACCCGAGTTGGGTCTTGTGCTTAACCTGAAGGAGAAGAAAGCAGTTCTCAACCCCACCATCAAATCTGAGCAGGGCCCTGGAGGCCCAGAGGTGACCACAACCAGCACTGTAAACTTCCCACTTAAATTCCTAAAGTCCTATTACAATTTATTTTATTTTTATTTATTTATTTTTTTATTGTTGCTTAAAATTAAAAGTAAAATGAAATGAAAGGTTATTTGTGCATAAAGTTGAGTGCAAACACATACACTGATTGAGTTATATATTGATTTATGCAAACATACATTTCCTGAAGGTAATAAAAGTGCTTGCAAGGTATCAAAATGATAATGTTAAACTTTTAGGTAAGTTTAGATTTTAGTTACACAGACTGGTTTTGTGTGAAATGCTTCACCATGACACTCAGCACATGTCTTGTTTTCATTTGGCTACAAACCAGAATGAAACCACAGGGTGTGTCAGTGTAGATGTGTCTTCCACTATTGTATTGCAAAGCACTTATGCTGCTACTGAGGTGAAACATAGGTAAGGTAAAGGCCAGGACACACCAAGCCGACTTCAAAGAACTAGCGGCAACAAAAGCCGATGGTGTTGTCGCCTCAGGTGGCAGCGTCTGGACCAAAATTTGCACTTGAACACACCAGACTACAGCCGACTGCAAACTAACACATCCGTTCTGCTCCTGCATGAGAGGAATTAGCAGTCTATATTAGCAGCTATCAACAGTATATATAGTGTATACAGGTCCTTTTCAAAAAATTAGCATATTGTGATAAAGTTCATTATTTTCTGTAATGTACTGATAAACATTAGACTTTCATATATTTTAGATTCATTACACACAAACTGAAGTAGTTCAAGCCTTTTATTGTTTTAATATTGATGATTTTGGCATACAGCTCATGAAAACCCAAAATTCCTATCTCAAAAAATTAGCATATTTCATCCGACCAATAAAAGAAAAGTGTTTTTAATACAAAAAAAGTCAACCTTCAAATAATTATGTTCAGTTATGCACTCAATACTTGGTCGGGAATCCTTTTGCAGAAATGACTGCTTCAATGCGGCGTGGCATGGAGGCAATCAGCCTGTGGCACTGCTGAGGTGTTATGGAGGCCCAGGATGCTTCGATAGCGGCCTTAAGCTCATCCAGAGTGTTGGGTCTTGCGTCTCAACTTTCTCTTCACAATATCCCACAGATTCTCTATGGGGTTCAGGTCAGGAGAGTTGGCAGGCCAATTGAGCACAGTAATACCATGGTCAGTAAACCATTTACCAGTGGTTTTGGCACTGTGAGCAGGTGCCAGGTCGTGCTGAAAAATGAAATCTTCATCTCCATAAAGCTTTTCAGCAGATGGAAGCATGAAGTGCTCCAAAATCTCCTGATAGCTAGCTGCATTGACCCTGCCCTTGATAAAACACAGTGGACCAACACCAGCAGCTGACATGGCACCCCAGACCATCACTGACTGTGGGTACTTGACACTGGACTTCAGGCATTTTGGCATTTCCCTCTCCCCAGTCTTCCTCCAGACTCTGGCACCTTGACTGAGCAACAGTCCAGTGCTGCTTCTCTGTAGCCCAGGTCAGGCGCTTCTGCCGCTGTTTCTGGTTCAAAAGTGGCTTGACCTGGGGAATGCGGCACCTGTAGCCCATTTCCTGCACACGCCTGTACACGGTGGCTCTGGATGTTTCTACTCCAGACTCAGTCCACTGCTTCCGCAGGTCCCCCAAGGTCTGGAATCGGTCTTTCTCCACAATCTTCCTCAGGGTCCGGTCACCTCTTCTCGTTGTGCAGCGTTTTCTGCCACACTTTTTCCTTCCCACAGACTTCCCACTGAGGTGCCTTGATACAGCACTCTGGGAACAGCCTATTCGTTCAGAAATTTCTTTCTGTGTCTTACCCTCTTGCTTGAGGGTGTCAATGATGGCCTTCTGGACAGCAGTCAGGTCGGCAGTCTTACCCATGATTGCGGTTTTGAGTAATGAACCAGGCTGGGAGTTTTTAAAAGCCTCAGGAATCTTTTGCAGGTGTTTAGAGTTAATTAGTTGATTCAGATGATTAGGTTAATAGCTCGTTTAGAGAACCTTTTCATGATATGCTAATTTTTTGAGATAGGAATTTTGGGTTTTCATGAGCTGTATGCCAAAATCATCAATATTAAAACAATAAAAGGCTTGAACTACTTCAGTTTGTGTGTAATGAATCTAAAATATATGAAAGTCTAATGTTTATCAGTACATTACAGAAAATAATGAACTTTATCACAATATGCTAATTTTTTGAAAAGGACCTGTATATATTACTTACCTGGCAGGGGAGACACCGTGATCAAGAAGGCGGTTCACTTGGCCACGTCACGTCACTTTCACTATTCGTCATTTAAAAGGAGAAAGCAAAACAAGGATGTATGAGATATATGCAGTTATACAAAACATAAAAAAGCAGCGCTTGCTTACCATTTTGAATATCAGTTATGTTGTTAACTTTTTAAATTTTAAGCAGCTCATGTTGTTATGAAAATATTCGCATATTGGAACGCTTGGGTAAGACCACGTAACGTTAGAACATCCCTCTGTCTGTGCTGCCTTGATTTACTTGTTTTCATCACTTTCCCTTTAATTCTCGAGCACTGACTCGTTCTCTAAACTGAACATCCAATCAGAGTTCTCCGTGCGTCGACGAGCGTTTGTCGGGTTGGTTTGTTTGGTGTGTTCCACCTGTTGGCTCTCGTCTGGCACATGTCGGATATTCAATTTGTTGTAGATCATTAAATGTGAAATGTGACCCAGGACCACAAAACCAGTCATAGACCAGTCATACAACATTTGAAAGCTGAGTAAATAAACTTTCCATTGATGTATGGTTTGTTAGGATAGGGCAATATTTGGCCGAGATACAACTATTTGAAAATCTGGAATCTGGGAAAAAAAAAAAAATCAAAATATTGAGAAAATCGCCATTAAAGTTGTCCAAATGAAGTCCTTAGCAATGCATATTACTAATCCAAAAATAAGTTTTGATATGTTTACAGTAGGAAATTTACAAAATATCTTCATGGAACATGATCTTTACTTAATATCCAAATGATTTTTGGCATAAAAGAAAAATCGATAATTTTGACCCATACAATGTATTGTTGTCTATTGCTTCAAATATACCTGTGCGACTTAAGACTGCTTTTGTGGTCCAGGGTCACAAATTATGGTCTTGGAAGTCTTCCTGATATGCAGCTAAAATTAATTGAAGTGATTTCAATTCTATGCACTTCATGTCTAGACAGGTAATGAAAAGTGATGTTAATAAATAGTCGAACTTAGCAAATTTCCCAGTCACTGAACTACAACAAGGCTGAATCCAGTTAGCTGTTTGCCATTTAATACATAACCACTTTCTTTAAGAAGGTGTTTTAAATTAAAAAAAAAAATGCTCTCACACGGACAGTCACTGACTGACTGGGCTGAATAGCAGCAAGGCTATTAATAATGGTTTTGGACACAGCTATACACACTATGCTGCGTAAGTGTGGCCATTGTTGGTTAAATGCAAATATGTTAAATTCAAATTATTGAATTTAATTCATGGTGTTAGCTGGTTTAAAAGAAACTCATACCATAATGCTTAAAGATTAATACAGTACTACTCCCTGCAAGCACTGGAATAAAAAAAAAAAGTGCCATCTGCTTGTTAAACACAATTTTAATTATTTTTTTCTCATTAATCTTTCTCAGCTGGAGGAGGAGCATGTTGTCATGGAGCCAGCATTGAGTGGTGTGGCCATGGCCCCACAGGGTTTAAAGAGGAAGGCAGAGACTCCATTAGGTTCATCCCCTGAACCTGGACAAGTTATGCAAGAGGAACCTAGTGCTAAAGCATCTGTTAAAAGCAAAGTGAGCAATTGGCTTTGAAATTTATTTTACCTTTCTACTAGATAGTCCCATTCAGATCAGTGATCTCTTTTACAAGACAGAGACCTGGTCTTACAGTAGCAGTAGCTGCCTTACAAATCTCATAATTAAGATACAACATATAGAACGCATATTAAATACAGAGATCTTTTACAAAAACAATCGCATACTCCACATTCTTTACGGTGTGTTAAATTCATCAATAGATATAAATGTTCTATAACGTGGTTATAGTTAGATGTTACGGTCCTGTAAAAAAGAAAGCCCTAAAAATTTGAAATGTGTATTTAGTGCCAGATGTTCTAAAGAGTACAGTTCACTGTAGTTTTATAATTTCCACCGATTGGAGAAAATGACTTCATCTTATAATGTTGTAGTGTACTGTAATGTTTTTCAACTTCTGTCAGTTTCCCACCCAGGAGGAGGAAGATATTGATATGGACACAGTTCATGACAGCCAGGCGTTCATCTACCACCACCTGAACATGTTGGAGAGACCCTCAACTCCAGGCATGACACAAATACTGCACTATTTCTACACACACTATCAACCACATAGCAGAACCAGAAAAAAAATTAAGAAACATACATCTGTCTTATCTCTGTCGATAGACATCAGGGCATTGCTTCAATTTTCTCTCTCATTTTTACAGGTAAAGAACCATCTTCAGTGGAGCAAGCCATGTTGTCCATGCCAGGAACACCCATGCCCACACTGAGCAAAGAGAGTACATCCTCTAAACATGGAGATCACCACCACCACCACCACCATCATCATCATGAGCACAAGAAGAAGAAGAAGAAGCACAAACACAAACATAAGCACAAACACAAGCATGAGAGTAAAGACAAAGATAAAGATAGAGACTCTCACGCCTTTAGTAACAGCCCTGCCAGTGGCCGCTCCATTCGTTCTCCATCTCTGTCTGACTGATAATGGTATCAGCCAGCAAAAGTAGTCTGAACTAACATTAAAATACACATTGTTTTAAGCATTTCTGATGTTTTCGTTCTGTTTGTTTTACAAATTATTCAGTGCTGTAAAGGCAGGAAAGAGTTTGTACAGTACACAAGAAGAAAAGGATTGTTCTGCAATATCATCTGACCACACGTAAAGCTGCCTGTTTTGTGGCCTCTTAACAGCAAACACACACAGATTCACATACTCTCACCATCCTGGACCACTGCGGTTGCTTCCCGCCACTGAATCTGAAGATAATTTTCAACATTCTGTAAGTACTTTAATGAGGGAACATTTCACACTGGGCTCTATGGTCAACTTGGCTTGAGCAATCTTTTAAATAGGTGCTTCATTTGCAACTTTTAAATTGTGAAGGGTCAGTTGAACATATGGTATAGTATCTGGTAGGTTTTTTTAAACGGAACATTACTGTTCCTTTGAAAATAAATATACTAATTTGAGCAATAAATAATTTTTCCCTACTTCACTTTTTGCGTTTGTTGTCTCCATTGTAGAAATTTTACTAGGAAGTTCTTTTTCACTGATGTTTTGTTTGCATGAATCCATAAAGAAATTGTTTAAGCTTTTTATCATTGTTTTTGTTACCACAAAACTTTTTTCCTAGTGTATGTTCATGAGTTTGAACTTCAGTTTCCAAACTAGAACTCAGTTTAGATGAATAGGCAAAAATGTCATTGTTCATTATTTCTCAGACGAACATGCTTGCACATATGTATGCTTGTGGTATAGGGCAATCTGTCTAGTGAACACCAGAAAACAAATATAGATGATCAAATGGACATAGTATTGTTTGCTGTAAGCTTATTGAAATTAGTGTTTGCCAAGCACATTATGAGTACCCTGTTATTAAAGGGATAGTTAATCCAAGAATGGATATTCTGTTGTCATTTACTTGCCCTCAAGTTGTGCCAAACCTGTATCAATTTCTTTCTTCTGTTGAACACAATATATTTGAGAAAATATGCATAACCAAACAATTGTGGGTCCCCACTGATTTCCATAGTATTGAAAAAAATACCAATCTATAGAAGTCAATGGGAGGTCCAGTTTGGTTAGCGACATCCTTCAAAATCTTTTCTTTTGTGTTCAACAGAATAAAGAAACTCATGCAGACTTGAGGGTGTTACAATTTTCATTTTAGGTGTACTAATCCTTTAAGAACAAAAGCCAAAATATTATACTGACCTATTTTCCTAGATAGCCAAAATGTTATTTCTGCCCTTTCATTGTGATTAAGTTTTGTGTATTAGTGGTCTCTGGTCTCTGTACAAAAATCAAGTAACCACTTTTTGGTTCTTTGTGGAGTTTCATAATGTTTGTCAAAACACATAAGTAGTATGGATAACTCAGATGTACACACTATACCTTGACTTCCATCTGTTCTGTTGTGATCTACTTTATGATTGTTTGGGGTCCTAGACACTACTATGACTTAGTTTTACTACTGTTATTAACTACTATTTTCCATTTCAAATGTTTAAATTTTTTCTGACCTAATTGCAACACAGCAGGCATATAATTGAAGGTTTTACCAATCTTGGCCCCAACAAAAACATGTTGCTAAATACAAATCTAAACAGACAACTGGTACTGCTACAGTCTGAAAACCAATAAAGGAATCTTACTGTTAAACAATCCGTGTATCATTGGTTCATATTTTATTTTTTTATTTTTTTTATTGAAAGTATGAAAAAAAAAAAAAAAAAGCCTCTTTTTTTCGTTCGTCGCCCCCCCCTCCCCATCCCCCACAGGCGATCTGACCAATCAGAACGTGGATACCAGAAAACCTGGGATGTCCGGCGCTGTACCTGAGAGTAGATTAATTTCGGTGGACTTAAAGGTGTATTAAAGCAGTGGTTCCCAACCTGGGGGGCGAGTTCACAGATGGGGCGCGGGAGTAATTATACTTTGAGGTAGGGCTGGGCGATAAAACGATAACTATAAATAGTAAAGTTTGGATACAAACTTTAAGTTGGCTTGAAAAAGCCTAGCCAGAAAGTTTGTAAAAGTTTTAAAAGCTTGAAGCTTGAAGGTTTTCAGTTTGGAGTAGTTTGAAATACGTAAAATAGTTTTAAAGATTAAAGTCTGAATGTTTTAAAGGCAATACAGTCTATCAGAAGTACAGACACAGAGAAACAGATTGCTGGGGTACCTGGGGTGGCTTCTAGGGTGGTTGCTAGGGTGTTTCTAGGTTACCTGGGGTAGTTGCTAGGGTGTTGCTATGCGGTTACTAGGGTCCTTGGGGTGGTTGCTAAGGAGTTGCTATGCGGTTGCTAGAGTGTTGCTATGCGGTTGCTAGGGTACTTGGGGTGGTTGCTAAGGTACCCGGGGTGGTTGCTAGGGTGTTGCTATGCGGTTGCTAGGGTACCCGGGGTGGTTGCTAAGGTGTTGCTATGCGGTTGCTAAGGTACCCAGGGTGGTTGCTAGGGTGTTGCTATGCGGTTGCTAAGGTACCCGGGGTGGTTGCTAAGGTGTTGCTATGCGGTTGCTAGGGTACCTGGGGTGGTTGCTAGGTTGTTGCTAGAATACCTGAGGTGGTTGCTAAGGTGTTGCTATGTGGTTGCTAAGGTAACCGGGGCAGTTGCTAGGGTGTTGCTATGTGGTTGCTAGAATAACTGAGGTGGTTGCTAAGGTGTTGCTATGTGGTTGCTAAGGTAACCGGGGTGTAGGGGTGTTTCTCCAGTGAAGGATCGCTTTCCAAGGGTTGGTTCTGTCGTGCATAGCTTTCCGCAGAAGGTTCTTAGCAATCTTAACAGCCGACTCAGCCTTTCCATTTGACTTAGGATGTCTTGGTGAGGAAGTGATATGCTCAAATTCCCAGCTGGAAGCAAAGCGCCTAAACAGTGCACCAAACTGAGGGCCATTATCTGTGATCACCCTATCTGGCTGACCATGTCGGGCAAATTGAGCCTTGCAGCGCTTGATAACGGTCTCTGCAGATAGATCAGGAAGCAGTTCAATCTCCCAAAAATCTGAGAAGTGGTCCACAATTAGAAGATAGTCCTTTTGCCGATGACTGAACAAGTCCATGCTGACAATCTGCCATGGCCTCTTGGGGATGTCATGAGAGAGCATGGTTTCCTTCTGTTGATTGTGTGCAAATTCATTACATGTCGAACAGTTACTCACAAAGTCTTTAATTTCTGCTTGCATACCCGGCCAATATAATGTGTCACGTGCTTGACGTGACACATCAAGCAACCGCTTTCCCCCCCCCCCCCCTCCCCATTTCATTTTTGCACATATCAGACCTGTACACACATTTGTCTAATATATTTGCACATATTTACACACATTTGCACATATTTGCACATATCAGACCTGTACGTACATAATTGTCTATATTATATATTGTGTTTTGCTGTTTTGTACATTGCTTAATTTGTATATTTGTTTACTATTCTTTTATTATCTGTGTCCTGTCCTGTTGCTGTTTTTCTGTTGCACTGTAGAGCTTCTGTCACTATAACAAATTCCTCGTATGTGCAAGCATACTTGGCCAATAAAGCTCATTCTCATTCTCATTCTCTCATTCTCATAACATGCGTCACCTCCTACATGGCTTGAATGTATGCGCTTGAGCATCTCTGCACGTAGTGACCTGGGAATGATAACTTTTTGTCCCCGGTACGAGATGCCATTTTGCACACTTATTTCATCTCGATAAGGCCAGAATTCTCGGATGAGGTGTGAGGTTTTTTCTTTCTCATCAGGCCATCCTGCAAGGACAGTGGTTTTAAGGGCCTGTAGGGCATCATCCCTTTCCGTATGCACCCTGATGATCTCCAGCCGGTGATCTGTCACATTAAGGTATTCTGCTTGGTTGATGAGTTGCACATCTTCCTGCTCTTTCTGCAAATGACATATGGCATGCCGCTGGTAAACTGCCTCCTTGCCTGTATATTCAGCAGCTGCCCTGCTTAACATGTCACTGGTAAACATTTTAGGTCCCGGCTTGTAGACAACCTTGAGGCTGTAGTTTTGAAGTGTCATGAGCATGCTTTGAAGCCGCTTAGGTGCACTGAGAAGTGGTTTGCTGAATATAGAAATCAAGGGTTTGTGGTCAGTCTCTGCTGTAACCAACTCTCGTCCGTACAAGTAATGGTGAAATCTTGGCAAGCGAAGACAATACTGAGACACTCTTTCTCGATTTGAGCATAATTTTTCTCGGCGGGAGTCAGAGCTCTTGAAGCAAAGGCAACAGGCTGTCCTTCTTGCATAAGACAGCACCCAGGACCACTTTGGCTGGAGTCACTTTGCACTGTGACAGGCTTAGTAACATCGTAATAGCGCAGTACAGGCATGGAAGAGGCCAAGGACTTAAGTTTACCAACTGTGGCCTCATGTTTGGGCAGCCAATGCCAAGGGGTATCTTTGTCAAGCAGGCGCCGCAGCGGCTCGCAAACACTTGACAAATGGGGCATGAACTTGGCTAAATAATTAGCGAACCCGATGAGACGCTGCACACCTTTTGTGTCCGTAGGGTTGGGCATGTCCATAATAGCCCTCACTTTCTCTGGGTCGGGCTTCAGGCCAGTGGATGAAAGGATATGACCATGGAACTTTACTTCAGCGACTTTGAACTGCAGTTTTTTTAAGCTGAGTCGTAGCTTGACCTCTCTGCAACGTTCCAACAGGGCCTGAAGCTTTAAATCATGATCCTTCTCAGCTTGCTGGTCCGTGTCACCACATCCAACGGCGAGAATATCATCTGCAATGGGCTCAATTCCCTTAAGACCTGCTAACAGTTCATGCTGTTTCCGCTGATACACCTCAGGTGCCACCGATACACCAAATGGAAGCTTTAGCCACCATTTCCTACCCCATGGGGTCCAGAATGTGGTCATGAAGCTGCTATCCTGATCCAGCTTGCACTGTAAGAATGCATGTTTGGCATCAACCAAGGTAAAAATCCTTGCTTTAGGCAGTTTGTATAACACATCCTCCAGAGTTGGCATTATATAATGAGAGCGTTTCAGAGCTTTATTCAGGAACTTTGGGTCCAAACAAATTGGCAGCTTTTCTGGTTTTTTAACAATCACCATATTGCTAATCCAGTCAGTCGGCTCTGTAACATCTGTGATATGACCCTCTGCCTGATATGCATCCAGTTGGGCTTTTACGGCTGCTTTCATAGCGACTGGAACATTCCGGGGGGCACACTGTACCGGTGAGACACTAGGATCCAGCTCAAAGTGGACCTCACCGGGCAGAGATTCCACAGGCAAGTTGAACACATCACTGTATTTGTCAATTAACTGTGTCTTAGTCAAAGGCTCATACGGTTCATGTTCCATTTTGAGCACGTCATCTGGGATTGTAAACTGCATCAGGCCTAGCTGTTCACAAGTAGAACCTGAGAGAAGTGGACTTTGACTTGTCTCTACTATCTCAAATGATAGTTGGTATTTTCTCCCTTGGACCACACATTCTGTGTCAAAAACACCCATGGAGTTCAGAGACTCACCGGAGTACAGCCGTAGTTTGACATTGCTGGGGCGGAGTGGTGTGTGTGGTGCCACCTTTACTTTGTCCTTGTAGCTCATCACATTGCATGTTGCTCCTGAATCTAATTGACAACGCAGTGACTTGCCATGCAATCGCAGGGAAACAAACCATTTCTTCCCTTTCATATGCACTGTGCTAATGGACTCGACTGTGTAAATATCATCATCACTGTCCCCAACTGGAATCTCCTTGGAATCTTCAATGCAGTGCAGTTTTCCTTCTGTAGGATTGCTTTTAATTTTAAGGCACACTTTTGCAAAGTGGTTATTTGTTCCACAGAGTCTGCATGTTTTTCCGTATGCTGGACAACAATCCCTGCCTCTTGAATGTACATTACCACAGTATCTGCATGTCCTACTAGTGTCTACGAGTCTGGGTGAATTGCTCTGCTTCCGCAGGTTGGACTTGAATGGTTTCCTAGCAACAGCGTGAACCGTTTCAGCTGAAGGCATGCATGTAACATCCATCGCTTTCATACGTATACGGTCTGTTCGGCTGTGCGACACATCTCGATAGCTGTGAGCAGTGTTAAATTTTTTTCACTTAGCAGTCTGCGTCTGGTACCTTCATTTGTAATACCCAGCATGATTTTATCACGGATCATTTCATCCTTCAAGCCACCATAGTCACAAGTTGCTGCTTTTTCTCTCAATCTGGTTACAAAATTGTCTATGGATTCCCCTTCCTCCTGCTTACAACAGCCGAACACATACCTCTCATAAATGACGTTTTTAGCAGGCTTGAAATACACTTCCAGTGATTCCAGAATGGTTTTAACGTCTCCTTGTTGCGCCGCCGTAAGATTCAAGTTGTGACGGTAAACATGTCGGCATTCAGGTCCCATCACGCTTCTCAGCGTCGCAGCTTGGACCTCCTTGGTCTTTTCAGCCAGGCCTGTGACCAGCACATAATCCTCAAACTCTGCTCTGAATAAGTCCCAGTTAGCACTCCAGTCTCCGTTCATGTTCATTGGTGATGGAGGAGGTATATTAGCCGCGATGTGGGCTGGCACGCTGCTAGACGGGCGAGACGCGGGTGCGGCTGCGGCATTATCAGCGTCCATTATAGAAGATGATCGGAATTGGCTATTACTCCGTAAATTTAAAGATTAACTTGAGAGGCATCTTCTGACACCATGTTCATGCAGCACTTTAAATATAAAACAAGAGGCGGACACGCTAGTGCAGCTCAGGAACTGTATTCGGACAGAGCAGCCCAGAACAAGACAGCCAGCAACAATCGACTGTCGATCACATGATATATAACATCCCATAACACTATGCATCATTAATATGGTGAATACTGAATTTGATATTTTAATATTACCATTTTAAATATATCACGGCACTTTAAGTGTTTTTACAATGCTTTGTCGCACTGTTTATGATTTAAATATTTCCGCGGGTGCTTAATATGGATTGCAAATGGCCAAAACTTGCATTTTGTTCAGAAATACCTTTGTTTTATTCTTTTGAGAGGTGATCTAAATATTT